>JAAEAF010000853.1:0-230066 GCA_011037195.1 Triatoma infestans
AAAAAAAAAATGGATGGTTCATAAAAGTTGTCTTTTTTTCCTCCCTTCTCCTTTCTTCCTCTATTACTTCTTCCTGTGAGTTTAGCGGCGTAAAGTGGTGGTTGGGAGAAGCCAGTGAGCTAAAGTAGTAAAAGAGAAAGCTTGGAAGACAGCCGTCTTCTATGTGGTGATTTAGTACCGTTCACCCACTTGTACACTTAATCATACTCAAAAGAGTTGAAACTCACAGCTTGACTCTACATTGGACCCTTTCAACACTAATATTGTTCAACCTTAACAACACACTGTGTAACCTCTAATCACACTCACTATATGCACAGACATATTAAACAGTATATACAACTCTACTTTACTAATATTATATAGCTGGAATCATTATCATATTAATAATATTTAGTTACGTGTCTTATCTTAATACTTATTATTTTTCATCATTAATTTTACTTCATATTATAATGCGTAAGTTTTCACTTAAACGATAATCAACAATCATCAGATAAGGGTGATTTTATATTATTTCGGTTTCAACAAAAAAAGCGAACTTATTTATTACTTTCTCTTACTCCCCTAGTAAGAGGAAGTATTGTAATCGTGTACGATAACGGTTTTCACCGGAAATATCCGTTTTGTCGTGTCCTGAGTCCAAAAAAGTGGTTTTTAGCAAATTGACTCTGTGTGTTGTGTGTGTGTGTGTGTGTATGTGTGTATGTGAAGAGAGATACACTTTATTTTTAAAACTAAGTGGGGCTGCTCAACTAGGTTGAGTTGCAGAGAACACAGCGTACCAATCAATCAGCAACGACAATCATATAAAAATAAAATAAAATAGATAAAAAAACACACACATATACATATTATGGGAATAAAAAGAAAAACACTTAATTCAATTTAAGCCTAATAAAAGAACGTTTGTCATTGTCAATAAATATGGTTTTTTATAATTGCTAGTGAATCTATAAGAATGAGCTCACTAAGCGACGTTAATTTGCTCTGGTCGATACCGACCGTGTCAAAAAACTTTGCCGTTCTGTTCGGTATGGTTCCTCTTGAACCAAACCAGAGTCCCCGGACCTGGTACTCTCTATCTCCGAAGTGCTCTCTGTACTTCTCCTGGTAGTAGGCGATGCACCTCTCATAAATACGGCGCTTCTCCATATCGATTTTTCTCCGCCTGATCAGGATCGTTAGACTCATACCTGATTGTGGGATCCAGGATATATGTCAAATTGCTGCTCTTCCTGAAAGCCAGGATATCTGCGTATCGGGTCGACCCCGCGTCATCGACAGCAAGCACCTCCTCGTAGCACACAAAATCCTCATAGCTCAAAAACGAAAAACCGTAGAAAGTTGAAACTTGATATTCCGTTTAGGTATCACCATGGCGTCAGACGGTGGGTTCATCTGCCAAAATTCCTCATCCGGAAGTACCACTTGCCTTGTTTTTTTTTTTACTTTTTTGCAATTTTCTCAAAAATGGCTCCGAAGATTTTGATTGAACTTATTATATGAACTGTTATATACAATGTGCTACAACTTTTGTTTGAAACTTTTCTCTAGGAAAATTCATTTAAGGTCACTTTTAGGGGAGGGGAGGGGTTAGGTTTTCATTTAAAGTGCTATTTCAGTTTATTAAACAATTCTATCATATGAATAATGTTAATTAGAATTGAATATGTTGTTGAAATTCCGAGTTTCAAAAAAAAAATGGGATAACCGGAAGTGCGTTTACATTACACTTTACTAAATGATTTTTTTCACTTTTCGCAATTGTCTTAAAAAATGGCTCCGACGATTTTCCTTGAAACTTCGTATATAAACTAAACATACAATGGTCTACAACTTTTATTTAAAACATTTCTCTGGGAAAATTCATTTAATTGCACTTTTAGAGGAGGGATGGGGTTACGTTTTTCGCTAAAATTGCGAGTTTCAAGAAAATTCGTAAACCGGAAGTGCGCTTTTACTGAACAGTTTTTTTTTTCAGTTTTCGACAAATTTCTTTAAATTTGGTACACAAACTATACAATTTATTAATTATAATTTTGAGAACTGGAGTAAGAGAAAGTTGTGTGAGTGTTTCACACCAGATTTTTTTTATTATTATTTTCTCTTACTCTCTAAATTGTGGTAAATTTTGGAAATTTAATTTTTACTGACAATACATGTTTTCATACGTTGTAATGTCTGCTGAGTATAAAGAAAAAATGTTTTTAGCAAGTAATCTCTGTGTGTTTATATATGTGTGTATGTCTGTCGGTGTGCACCTGCGACTTTATTGAATGCTTTGCTTTTTCTTCCAGTATTTCGTGATTTTTTCTAAAACTGCCCCACAATATTGTTTAAAACTTCATCTACTATCTACCCATCTAATTACCTATCACTTTTATTTTAAACATTTTTCCAAAAAGAATGATTTTTAGATGGGTTCCGGAAGATATGTCTGTTTAGTTTACATTTCAATTGCACAAGTTTTGTTGGTTTTGACAGAGGGCGCTCCACACAAGTACGCTCAGATTTACAAGTATAATCTGTAGGTGTGTGTGTCTTTAGGAACATGTCTCTCAAGCTTCCAGTCATAGCTTAACGTGTATATTAATGTACATTAAAATACAATAAATAAGAATTAGTGAATGTGTGCAAAATGTAGGTTTAGATATTAATTAAAATAATTATACAATTCTCTCTAATAGAGGACACTGACCAAATTATAATAAAATAGGGCATTGTGAAAACTTGTTGACCAAGCAATATGCTTGGGTCAAATTATTTATTTGCTGGACCCATTGAAATTCTTCTACTCTTGCGCTCATCTGGAAGAAGTTTTGGACCTTGAAAAAGAATAATGAATGTTATTCTTGAAATAAAATGGAAACGGCTTATATTTTTTGATGGCTACATTCTTTCTGATTTTACCAAAGAGCTGGTCCACTATTAAAGTTCAATAAAGATAAATAGCAGTGGCTAGCGTGGGCCCTGTTCCTAAGTAAATTCCTTATAATTTTTTACCCAATATCATCATCCTTACCGACCACTAGAAAATATATGATAACTCATCAAAAAGACAAAAATGTCACTAGTCAGCACTCTCGGATGATAACTGTTAATCATCTCAAAAATTTCAAATTTGGAACTGGATCCACGCTATGCCACAGTAATATTATACAGAACGGCAAAACATACATTTTTTCAAGTAGCATTTTAGATTTTTTCACGTTGCTTGACGTTGTCTCTCTCCCAGAACCATCTAGATATGAATTTTCTGGGAAAAATTATTTCAAATGAAATAGCTGGTACTTATGAGTCTAGATAGTAATCCACTTTTAAAGAAAATAATCGTTGGAATCATTTTTGAGAAAATCACTTACTTAAATTTGCGGCGCTGCAGGACGTGAGAAGAGGCAGAACCGAGCCACACATTACTGGGCTTCGAGGAGAAGAAGATTGCCAACGACGAGGGCGGTTGGATAAAAAAAAAAAAATCGAGAAAATTGCATAAAAATGAGAAAAATCATTCGGTAAAGTCGCATATACTTTTGACGGTACTGACTTCCGAAACATCAGAATCAGATGCAGTGGTAAGAGTTTCTGAGATATTTTGTGCACACACACATAAAAGTTTTATCTCCCCATATTTTGGAAAAATTTAGAAACTCAAGAAACTCTCTTAATTTGAAATCGCATCAATAACTATAATGCAGTACTGTAACATTGACGTGACAGTACAGTTTACAGCCAACTATCTTTCTAAATTTTGGAATCCCTCCCGTTTGAGATGGACTTGGGACGTTTCAACGAAAAGAGTGAGTGAGGATGCGAGAGGTGTTATTATGGCGCATGCTCTGCTGCATCAAGCACCTCTCTAGGTCGGTGAGATGGGCATTCGCTAAGTATGCAGGCGTGAGCAGCCTCGGTACGCTAACTGCATAATTAAAAATAATATTAATAGTAATTAATTAAAATGGAATAAAATGTTTAAGAGTATAGTCTACCTCCGATACCCTAGATACTCTTGAATATACGACCCTTTAATACAGGTAGGCCAAAGAGACCTCGAGTGAATACGCTATACATAAATAGAAATGACAAAATAAGGAGGATGCTTCGATAAGAAGCTTAGTAGTCTTCAATAAAAAGTGGAATTTTCAACTTGTAAGAGTGATAAATAGATGGAGCAACATAGTCACAGTATGGACTCTCCTCGACATGAAAATGAAGGATGAGATGGCATGATGAGAAGGATGAAACAAAAGAAGATACAGTATGGCGTCGCTAAGAAGCATCTAGTGAGTTAAACTAAATATGAAAAAAAAATGAATGATTAATTGTGGTTATCTATATTTAAATTTGCTACTTACTTTCTTAATAGTACTTTTTTACTTTGAGCAAGGCTCTATTAATCTACAACTTCGTTGAGTAGTGGAGAAACAAAAAAAAAAGATCACTTGACAGTATCTCTAGGTGAATAGATCACTCTTTTCCAGACAGAAGTTTAAGTTATTCTTTGTTGTATTTTGATTGAGAGGGTACAATCACAATTATAAAAGTGTTTATATCTGCTCGCAACCTCAAGCAGCTTTAAAGGCCTGAGTTCATGTTTCTTCACTGCCAGGTTGGTGCTAGAATGTTCTAAAAGACTAGAAGAGCTTTCTTCTTTTAAAGGTTGTGTTTCTAGTCTGGGTACCAGGTCATATGGAAATTTTTTGGAATGAGGAGGTGGATAGGTTTGCCAAATTAAGCGAACCTGCTCTTAGGGTTAATGCTTCACAGCATTCAACCCTATGGATGAGCACAGTGAGTTGTCGGCAGTCTAAGATGCTTATTGGGGGTCCGGACAGGGCTATTAGTGAGATATTACTACATCTTTCACGGGCCTCTCTCAAGCATCTAGTAGGATCACTTAATGAGCATTGTGGTTTAAGGAGACATCTCTACGTAATGCGACTCATGCCAGATACCTTTTCTAGAGACTGTGAGTCAGAAGAGAAACACCCATCCATCTTATGACAGATTGCTTAGATTATGAGGAAACTAGGTTCAGGACCTTTGGTCGGAACAGGGTGTCTGTGGAAGAGCTTAGGCAATTTCCCTTTAAGATAATTGTCTGATTTATTCGGACTGCGGTGAAACTTGGATGGGTTAGAACTGGGTCTGGATTTTTTATCTAGGCCGGGCTTTTTTTTTTGTTTTTCTTTGTGGGCTCAGTGAGGTTTGGGTAGCATAGGGTTTGTCTCTCCCCACGGACGAATAATAATAATAGTAATACTTGTTGGTGGTAGGTCACCTATTTTATAGCCAACCCAGATAAACGTTTGTAAACATAATTTATTTTATATTCAATTTCTCTATTAAATTGTATTATTGTAGCGAGAGAAAAAAATCGTCTGAGGGTTTTAAAACCAGATTTTTTTTATGTCCTTTCCTTCAATCTGCTTTCTCTTACAGCATAGCTGGACAGGATTATTTTTTTTAAGGCTTCAAAACCTGCGGTTATAGGTACCCGCAGCCTCTCTCATTCCAATGCCAGCCTCCGGGAAGTGTTCCCCCGTTTTGCGGACCACACTGCCCATCACCAAACACTGAGCAGTTGAAACTAATAAGGGCAGCTCTACTGGATCCCCCTAGCGAGGAATTATTGCGATCGTATCAAATTTAATAAAAAAATAATTTAATAAGAAAATCTTTATTTATATAAATTGAAACATCTTTATGCTATTTTTAATATGTAAGAGGTATCAAATATTATCGAAGCATCCAGGTGGAACTCAAACAAAATATCAAATTACGCTCCTACAAGCTTGCCTAAAACAGTGTTTACAAAATCAAGGGAAAACATTCCAAAGTTCTGATATGAATATAACTTGTTCTTATAAGTTACAAGTAGAACAGTAGCCCTTACAACATTCAAATCGACAGAGAAAATAATTTATTATTACGGTAGTGCAAAAAAAAAATAATGTTTATGATACACTGTGTTCAAAATTTGGTATTTACATTTAGTGGGCCGTAAATATTTATGAAGTTCCGCATTAAGTATACCAATAATTATTTAAGTGCTTTAAAAATTCACCATTAGTATATTACCTTTCTATTGCAATGTACAATTCAAAGTTAGAGCTATTTTAATTTACATTTTGTGTAAAATGTGTATGAATGCACTGATGTAAATAACTACAAAGTGTACTATCTAAATGTGGGCATATATTGGGGATACCTGCTTTACTAGATGTAATATCTATATCCTAGATTCATGGAACAAATACAGTTGGTTCATGAAATAAATACAGTGTTTATTGAACATAAAAAAAACACACTCACATTGCATCCGATAACACTTCATTCTCTTTGCTATAAACAATCCAATCCCAGCTATTGATTGGTCTATTAATTTTATTGTTCGGCTTTACTTTGACTAAAGTTTAACATTCAACCTCTCAATACACGATTCAAAAAAGAAAACTCACTACACGTATGTTAACAGTTTCATCGATAACAGATCACGACACTCTCTATAAGTAAATTACAAAGACTTATTTCTCAAACCCATATGGACTTGAACTGTGAGATTTATGCAAGCGTTCCAACCTACAACATCCCAGTCCCACCAATCAAAATCAACAGAACCTTATAGTTAACACTCTGTGTAGTAGCAATCTTAAAAATCCACAATGACCTCAACATTCCATTCCTTAATGATATCATCAAAGTCCGTTACAGAAAAAGTACGTGAATATTATGTATCCTCTAATCGCAACCTCTGAACTGCAACTTCTGTGGCAGTTACCAGGTATTTTCGTCGAGAGTAGGCTCTTGATCCCTTAAGAGATGAAAATATAGATAATCTAATCTATGCCCGGAGTCTGCCGAAGGTCATCATTGTGCCATCATAATAAAACAACTCATATCAGCCCTGTCTCATTAAAAAATGCCAAGGCTGAGACGAGAGAAATCTTCAATCCCGGGTTCGGCACCAAATTACATGCGCCAAATTTTTGAAATCCCTGGTGAGCATACCTAGTGAAACAGAAGATGAAACAGTATTGTGTCCTTTTCTTATTTCCTACAGAGTGGATCCACATTGAGAACCATTTCAAGTAGATGCAATGATTCTTCTTAGCTCTGCTTTCGTTTTGCCAAAGAGATAAAGTGTGCAAGTCTTTGAATGGCCTTCTGAGAAAAGCTTGGAGTGCCTCTGACCGACAATACTTGTCCAACAAGGTATATGTTTTCGTTTAAACCATTTCTCAATGGTTTCAATTGTTCGGGTTGCCACGAAAACCCTAAGGACCAATGGGTAATCTTGAGGCACCGTTCATTGCTTTGTCGCCTCTTCGTTTCCTTCAGTGCCCTTGGGGCCCAACATCCAATCTAGTCAGAGGCTTTATGACAGGCCAGCAATTCCAATTCATTATGCAATCTTCAACAATCTTCGATCTGCCGTAGTTCGCCTCTAACGCTTTTAGTGCAGCCTCCTATCAGAGAAGGTTGCAATTCTCCTGCCCCTGTTGTTCTTATTACTAAGATTTTGGGTACAGCTTAAAATGTTGAAAAAATCAGCCTGAAAGACTGTTAGAGCTCTAGAAAATAAAGCACCGGCCCCAACCGGCATAGATCCTGGAGTCTTCTGTATATACAACGATTACACTTTTTCTCGTGTTCGGGTCAATATGGTAATTATAATCCAAATCTGATATTGTCAACCTAAAAATCGATTCAAAGAGTCGAGTTCATCAGATCTGCACCTATATATAATTGTGTTTTTTTCTCTAATTCCCCGATAGTCTTTCCATGCCCTCGGGATTATAAGCGTGTTGCAGCAGATTATAAATTCTAGTGAGTCTATAGGCGGTCCTCAAAGCCAATGCAGAACTGAAGCCCAGAAGGACCTCTGCCTGTTGTGGGGAGAGGGAGATCTTGACACAGAAATACCCAAAACTTCAAGCCTCTGCAACTTACTCAACATTTTCTTCATAAAAATCCCTCTTAGTCTATGTCACCAGATTAGGAAGGACCGTTTAAAACTATGGGTCTCACCATTGTTATGTACATCCATTATAACATCCTAGGTTTAAGACCAGAAGTTTTATCAAAGTATCTTTTTTAGTCCATCTTATTTCTGTGCTGTAATGGATTCAATCTGGAAATCCCAACTTAATTTTGAGTCCAATGTTAGTCAAAGATATTTTACCCTATCAGTTATTGGAGGAAAGTTTCCATCAAGTTTCCTTCTTCTCGTGAACTACAATCATAGATGAGGATTTATGTTGGAAGGTCAACCTTGTCGCACCATCAGCAGTGCGTTCGAGGGCAACATATAGGTAATTAAATGCATAAGGGGTTTCACCACTGGGCGACGCTAGTTTATTCAGTTTTGGAATTTATTTTTATTACCAATTAATAAATTAATTAATTTGTATCTACCAATAAATTTGCCATTGTAAATACTAACAAAATAAAATAATACAAAAAATACGACAAATGAAAAGCTGAATTTGGCAGAAGCTATTCCTGCAATAATTATAGCTTTTGAGCTATTACTCTATTTTTTCTTTTTATCATTATTAGTTTTCTTGCTTGTTTATTTTGCGCCTCGACTTTGATGGTCATCAATGCATCAAACTTTTCTAATATTATTCTTCTTTTTTCAATTTCTCTTGGTACCTTTCAATAAGGGCATAACTAGCAGAAGGACTGCGACCTTCTATGATAGGATGTACTAAAAGCCTTAGAGGGAACTTATGTCACATAAAAGATAGTTGAGTGTAGTTGTAAAGAATTGGAATCCCTGGGGAATTGATTGGTGGCCAGAATACATGGGCAATCAAGGCAAATGAAGAGGTTGACAGACTGGCAAAGGAAGGACACTTTCTGTGGAATCTCGCACAAAATGCCAGGCTATAACTTTATTGGAAAAAATATTACACTCCAAGATTTTCTTGGAGGGCTTTTTAAAGATTGGCATAATTTATTTCCTTGGCAAAACAAAAGCAAAGCTAAGTTGAATCACTACCCTGGAACACAGGACATTGCCTTTTAAGGAAGCATCTACATAGAACGCGGAACCACTCTGTAGGAAATCTGTCCAGAAGGACGATACACTCTTCTATCTTCTTGGAGGGTGTGAACACTACTTTGTTTGCAATAGAATTTTGAGCATCGGAGATTGACAAGAAAATGTTTCTAATAGAGCGTGGTTGTATGTTTATTCGGTAACAAAATTATTCAAAAAAAAAAAAATAATAATAATAATAATAATAATTTGCAGGAAGCTTGAATTTATTATTTCATTAGGAATAACCGGACAGCAAAAAATTAAGGTTTCGGTAAAAATCTTGGCTTAGTAACTATAATCATTTGATTATTAACTGTTTTCTGAAAAATTTTATTTTAAGGGGTTTCTGGGGGGAATTGCTATGTTTGGAAAACTTCGAGGAATTTCTACAAGAAAAAAGTCGAAACAGGACATCAGATTTTATGAATTTTTTTTTATTCTGTTTTTTTTATATTTTTTTTTTTGTGCATAAGTGATAAAATAGCGAACTTCTTCCGATGGGATTTTCATAAAAAATTTCTTCATAATTAGAATATTTTGTTATGAATCTATTAATGGAAAAAATATTACTGTCAAACCGAAACATTTGCAATCGTTAGCCATTCAATCGTTAGTCAAATTTCAACATATATATAAATTAACGTAACAATAATAGTCATAATCCAATTACCAAGCCGTTGGATTGGTAATGAACATAATCAGATTAACTGAAACTTAAATAAGATAGTGGTTTTGTAAGTTATCATTAAATGCAACTAAATAATTGACCCCGATATTGTTTTCATTACCTTCCAAGCAGATTTAATGATATATTATAACCGGCTTTCATATTTCAATAGCAACTGCAGGGATTACGTATTTATCTTATGATTTACAACATCAAAGATTCGATATGTTTTAATTCCTAGTAAAGAGAACTGGTCTGATCAGACATTTATTTAAGGAATCTTAGTTTCTTTTGGGGACTCCATTTATCTTAGTCGTAAAAAAGATAATTTTTTTATCATCCTTTGCAACACTTCCTCCTAAATTTTGCTTCCAGTATTCAGATATATTTTAGACCATGTAACTATTCTATATATAGTTTCAAAGGAAGGAATTCAGTGATTTTCTTCCTCAAAGCTTCTACAGTTTACCTTCGGGTTATAGACAGTATTGTCTGTAATGAGAGAACAATGTTCAGAAGCCGCAATGTACGGAGAAAACTCCGGATGCCAATGACCATAGTTGTTGAGGCGCCTTAAAACAGTAACAAAAAGTATCTTCCACTTCAAATAACTTGTACAAATACGTTGGTAAATATTTCCTGATTTAGAATATGATGTGATATGGCGAGCTTTTATTTCCCTAAAAGGATTTTACCCACTTTCCATTCTCAATTAATAAACCAAATCAACGAGCCATTCAGAGGACGTTCAACCACACGTTGTTTTGCAAACAACTGGCTCTCAATTTTGTAAATACAAAATAAAATGCTCAGCAAAGATAGAACTAATTTTTATACATGGCTCTCAATTGGAATATGACAACTTTGCAAAAATGATATATTTTTCGCATATATTAAGAGTATATAAATAAAAACTTGTTCTCATCAAAATTGTTTTCAAAACAAAACTTATCGCAAATTAATTCACCAAACGGAATTCTAAGCTAAAATTTATTTGTAGGAGTGTAGAAGTTTTTCGTCTCACGCATTCGGATGTTAATTCGAGCAAGCCTTTGGCACTCGTTAATCTTTTTTTTTTTTTTTTATAAGATCCAAAAGCTTGCCCAATTCGGCCTTCTGCCGCCAGAGTTTAGATAGTCTTTGCCATCTACTGTCTTCTTCAGTACAAGAATTTCTAATGTCCTCTATAGCAGGACACACGTCAAGGTGAAGGCTCGTCATGTCTTCTTCATAGCAGAAGCCGTACGTTGGTGAACTGGCCACCCCTATTTTGGACAGATGCTTCATCAGATCATAATCAGTTGTGAGTCTAAAACATGCCACGGCATCCTTACACACTTTCTGGGGTCACTTAGATGCTCCCACAACTTCCCTTCAGCCTGTTCATGCTGTTCCTCTCTTGCACGACTCTCAATGTTTATGCTGACAATATGCTTCACGGAACTAACTCAGTGGAACATCTGGTTGTGGCAATCGGGATCCATTTTTTGCCAATTTATCTGCTTCTTCATTTCCATGGATTCCACAATGTGCTGGAATCCACTGGAAAGCCAACAGTTTGCCCGAACCCTTAAAATCCAGAATGGCTCCCCTGCAATCCAGTATGTCCAAACGGTCCGTATTGCTGGAACGTAAAACAGCTTTAGTGGCCGACTGGGAGTCAACAAAGAGTACAACCTTCATTTCGGAGAATGTCCTAATCTCATTTAGCGCTGCTCTAATGGCCCTAATCTCACCGTCAAAGATGGTAGCCACCTTAACAACTGGGATAGACAAGTTAAAGGCAGCGGCTCACGCATACCTTTCCCCCCCTCGGCCGACCCATCAGTAAAGACGTGTAGCTATGGAGGGGAAGGAAATCTGGAGTAAATTGTCTTTAACGCTATAACTTTTAATCATAGATAATCGATAATCTAGATAATCATAGATCGATAATCATAGATTTGCACCAATTTTATAAACAGATATGTAATCTTATTCCTTATTAAAGTTTTATATAAAAAAATAAAAAATTGGTGTGAAACACTCACACAACTTTCTCTTACCGCAGTTTAGAACTTGTAACAACAATGTCAAATTTTATAGTTATAGTTCATATTTTTAATGAAACTCGTCGGTGTTTTTATGGAGAAAATCGCAAAAACTCTTCCATAAAAATGCACTTCCGCTTTACTAATTTTCTTGAACCCCAGAATTTTAGCAATCTATTTATTTCTAATTAATTTCGTTTAAATGGTACAATTGTATAATCAACTATGATAACCCTTCAGCGCTTCTTAAATGACTTCACCAGGAGAAAATAATGTTTCAAATAAAACTTGTAGCATGTTGTATACGTAGTTGATATTTGAAGTTTAAATAAAATCGTTTGAGCCGTTTCTGAGAAAATCACAAAAAACTGAAAAACCAGTCAGTAAAGTGGCACTTCCTGTTGAATGATTTTTACGAGAAACTTATTTTTCAGTTCTCCTAGTAGCATTTTAACGAAATATTAAGTTTAAACATTTTTTTTATTTCTCGTTTTTGAGATATATAGTATCCCACACATATAGACAGACACATCATACAGAGACCAGTCGCTATATACCACTTTTTTGGACCCAGGAGATCTCAAAAAGGATATTTTTGGTGAAAACTCGATATCGGACACGATTACAATACTTCCTACTGGAGTAAGAGAAAGTAAAAAACCTGGTGTGAAACTTTCACTCGACTTCCCCTTACTCCAATTTCCATAGTCTCCAGGATTGCGAACTCTAATATATAACGCTTAATCTTATTTATTATTTATTTGTTTAATTGAACTAATAATTATTTCATTGTTTTTTTTAATGTTGTTGTGCTAAACTATATTTTGATTGAATTTGCTCATGCGCACAGATTCCCATCTTTAATACTTCGTGGACTTCGCCAAATACATAAAATTAAGGAAAAGTTTTCTAACTGAATGTTATGAATTTCTTGGAGAAATTTTTGTGATTGTTTTTTACTATAAAGTTTATTTTGTAAACGCCCTGGTTCCATTTATAAACGGTCATATGCTAAGTGGTGGCGGACATACATTTGATCTTACATTTTTCCCTCCTTCTCTTTTGCTTTTCTTTTCAAACAATGGAATGAAAATTCTAGCTTACATTAATTACACAAGGCATTACAAAAATAGTATGTTAAAAATAACTTATTTTTTGCAATTTTTTTTTTTTTTTTTTTTTAAATTTGATAGCACAAGTTAAAAATTTATAAAATACCTACGGAGAGGAAATTAGTGAAAAAATTCTAAACTAAATTATTAATGGACATAATTAGCGTAAATAATTAACCAGTCACAGTATAGTGAAGGGAAAGTGTGAAATGTGGATGTGTATATTAGACCCAATCAAAAATTTTAGAATTGTCATGTTGACCACGCCCATATTTGACATCTTCACTTCTACAATGTGATTGGTTAATTATTTATAGGTAATTATTATTGTTAAGAAAAATCAAGATTAAATGTTTTTACTAATTTTTCCTCCATAGGTATTTTTATAAATATGAAATAGTGCAATATTTTTTTTAATGAAAATCAATCAAGTTATTTCTAACATAATATTTATTGCTTTTATAAAGGGTATGTGAAATATAAAAAAAAAAAAAAAACTCAGAATTTTCAATCCATTGTTGAAAATGGAGGTGTAATGGCAAGAGAGAGAACACAAGCCCGACCAAGAGAAAACAGACTCTCTCTGGTACTCTCTCACTTAAGCAGACTGTGAGTGGGGAACCTGTATGTAAGCCAGTGAGAGATCTAGACATCATGCTAGCTATCAGATTCAACCATATACAACGCATCGTGTCATATCTCTACTCCCACCTTTTATTCTATAAAAATCATTGCAAGACTAGTGCAGTTAGTGTAAACTTATAGCAATATTATAATAGTGTCATCATATCTCGTCTAATTAATCAATCCGAATTTCTCTCCTCATCAATTCCATTATAGAGGCAATAGAGAATTAGGCAAAATCCAATGTAAGTTCGCCATTTTGTATTTGGCTGTTTACACTAATGGGACAAAATAAATTGTTAAACAACCACAAAAATTTCTCAAAGGAATTCATAATTTTATAGTGAAAAACTTTTCTTAGACCGAGAGTTTGTAGCTATTCATTACATTGTCGTTAAGTTTATGTAAGTGGCGCAGTCCATAAAGGATTGTAAGCATACTATCTATCAAGATTAAAATCTACGCAAGAGCTAATTCCGAAATCTAGTTTCTCACAACAACATATAAATACGAATCGAACTAATTAGTGCAATTAAACAAATAAATTATAGAAAGAAGAAGCGTTATATTATTAGAGTTCGAAAATCTAGAGACATTGTTTATATCCAATTATTGGTAAAAAAAAAAAAAAAAAATATGTAGAAATGTGGATTTAAATGATAAAAAAAGAAGTAAATTTCTTGAAACTACTTTAAGTAATCATAAAATCAATTGGATAATCTTAACCTAATAGAAATACTTTTTTGGAGGAAACCAAACCCCCCCCACACACACACACATACACTTAAAACTTATTTAAATGAATTTTCTCAGAAATAAGATTCAAACAAAAGTGATAGGTCTCTGTATTCATAATCAGTGTAAAAAATTTGAAGAAATCCGTTTGTATTTTTTATGTGAAAAACGTAGAAAAATGAAAAAACGTGGAATGAAAAAAGCATTTGCGGTCAACCGTTTTTCTTCAAACTTGGAATTTTGGCAACATATATAATTCTAATTAATATTATTTAGATTATAGAATTATATATTGAACTGAAACAGTATTTTATATGCAAACATAATCGTATCTCTTTCCCAAAAGCCGTCTTAAATGAATTTCCCCAGAGAAATGTTACAAACAAATATTATAGCTCTGTATGTAATTGATATACTAAGTTTAAAAGAAAGTCGTTGGCGCCGTTTCCTAGAAAATCGCGAAAATGTGAAAAAAGGAAAAATAACTTTCAGTTACGAGGTACTTCCGGTTGAAGAATTTTGACAGATAACTTATTGGCGGATCTCATGGTGATAGCTGAACGGAATATCTAGTTTAAACTTTCTGTTATTTATTTATTTTTTTTTTTTGAATTATGCTGTTCGCGCACACCATTTTATAAAAACCACATTTTTGGACCCACGGAACCTGAAAATGTGAATTTCCAGGGAAAACTCGATATCGAAAATTTGGCACGATTACAATACTTCCTCTTAAGAGGAAGTAAAAAGTGTAAAATTAAAATTTTCTATTAATTTTGTTTAATAAGTGCTTCTTCGCAAACTCATAACCAGAGAAAATAGTACGTGGTTTTTGTTTCATTTCTTTCATAACGCTGGAAGGATATTAGACTTAGTGAAAAGAGAAAAAAGTGGCCGGTTTTTAAAAAAACTGACGTGGGATCTGAATGTGAAGTGTATTCAAAACTTTCCGAGCGAAATCGAAAAAAAAAACAAACAAAAAACACATTGAAAAATGTAAGAGAGAGAGAACTTTAGTATTTCCTTTACTGTGGATATCATTTACATAATTATAATATAATATTATTATAGTATTATAATTATTTAGATAACCTGTAGATAAATACATATTATTATTTTAATAAATTATAATAAAAACATCTCTGTGGCACACAAAAGTTCCAATACATGTCAATAAATGTTTACTAGACTTAAATATACGACTCCTATTACTTTATGTTCATATTTAATATACAAAATTGGCTGCAAACAATGCCCAGCCACATACATTGGACAGACTTCACAATATTTAAAAAAAAGACTATACCGACACGAATACGATTGTTCAGTACGACACGACTACCGCCCTCAAAAGACATCATATTGAATTTGACCACAATTTTGACTATAACAACCCTAGAATTCCTGCGAGCAACACCTACAAGAAAAAAAAGAAAAGTTATAGAAATGATAAACATTAAAAAGTACAGAACTTCAATCAATTATAGGACGGACACAAACAACTTATCAATCATCTACAACAGTATCCTAAACCCCCGTCCTGAAAATTCCTATCCTTCATAAGACTTGGTTTTTCCTTTCCATCCCCCACTCCCTAATACTACCTTTTAATAACCTCGTTCATCTACTACTTACCTTCATTTCTAATGATGTAACTCATTACATAAGCAACTCTTTCTGTCATATCAAGTTTTGTTTAGTATATATTTTGTGTTTAATGTGTTTAATGAAAATTATATGTAACCCCGATTAAATTTTTTTTTTAATTTTGTAAGAAATTTAAATTTTTTTTTCTTGTTTTCGGTTATTTAATAATTGTCTCAACACTATTTCTTTATTATTATTATTTATATTATGATTATTTTTTTATTATTAATGTTTTTTTAGTAAGAAAAGAAGACCATAAATTTGTCGAAACGTTGGAAAAGTTTTAAAAAAAAAGTGTTATTTTTATTGACCATTTCTCGAGATGTACTGCAGTCATTATTTTAATAATACATTCTAAATTATATTCGGAATTTATTGCAAAATAATATAATGATTTATTTGATAACTCAATTTGAATGAAGCTAACAATAGAATTGAGTTTCTTAAGAATTTCTACTATTTCTAATAAAAGTTTATAAAATGGAAAGCAAATAATCATTATACTTCAACAGCTATCTTCCACATCAGATAATTGAAAACAGATTTTCCAAAAGGCACAGAGTAAATCGGTTTTAATAACTTATTTATTTCTTATTTAGGACCGTCAGCACTACACAGAGAATGATGAAGACTAATAAATTTATTCAGAGTAAAATAGATTTTTCTTTGTAGAAAAGAAATCCATTTGATAAATAGTTTATTTATTTATTCATTTTGTTTATTATTTATTTAACGAAATTGTTATTTATATATTTATGAATTAATCAAGCCAACAATCAGCTTGCCTTTTATCTAAACCTATGCTGGCTCTAGTTTTAAATACCCCAATATCATTGTTCCTACATGAATTATTCCTTGACCTATTTATGATTAGTTTTAGATAAGTTCTTATTTATCTGAATAAAATGAATACATGTTCATCCAATAATCCAAATTGTTTTTTAGTCTTCTAATTTGATTACATTTTAATTAAGATTCTGTATAATGTTTATGCAAATTACAATTATGGTATTCTGGATTGAAGTATATTAGTTAGGTAACATCTAAATAGTGTGTGTGGAATATCAAAGACATTCAATGGTAAGTGAAAGTATTCATCAGGGGACTCACCCAAAAGTTTACAGCAGACATAAACAAGCAGGACCACATGATTATGGAGTGCCTGTTGATCAGGCCCATTTAGGTCAGATGATGTTTGGGCTTATTGAGTCATTCAGATTTTTGCTTGTTCCATGTACAATGCCATGGCGAGAGTCTGGCAATAGAGATTTTTCCAACTAGACGGATGAATCTTCCGCGGAGACGAGCTATAGGTGCTATAAGACTTCTTGTAAACACCAGACTTGCCTGCATGCTCTAAGTCAATGATTAACGTTAGCAGTTAACCGGAAGTTTCGGATTGTAGGCATTCGGGATCAGTCCTGCTTTTCATTTTTCTGTTCTGTCTACAAAAAAAAGAAGAGAACTTTACGCAATTATTTAAGTTCTCACGCAATTTTCTATACCCAAATTTTGTAAGCTTGCAACTTTTCAAAACATTAATTATCCTTATAATGGATCGTACAATAATCCAAATTGTAACGAACAGCTGGCAGATCTGCCATAGAACACCCCTAATATTAATTTTCTCGAAGAAGAGGTATTAAAATGACGTCTCTTTATACACATTTGAAGATTACTTTAAAGGTTTTTGAGAAAGGTTCGTTCTAGCAAAAAACCAGTTCTGTTGTAACGCATTCGCTCAGATTTCCTCATTATATGAAATACTATCTAATTTGAACTATATTTCCGTTTAAATTACTCTAATACTCTACAAGGCTAATTGCTTTAAACATATTTTTGGACTCAGGGATCTGTGAATATGATCTCAGTTTTTAACATCTTTCGTAACTGCATTGCAAAAATTGCTCAAAAAATTTTAGCTTTGTCATCAACAGGAAAATGGATTGATCATTTAAAATTAACACCCATAATATATATATCTTTCAAGATTTTTCGAATCAAGGTTAATCTATCTAATTATAGCTTTCGAGATTAGTAAATTATAATAAAAACATCTCTGTGGCACACAAAAGTTCCAATACTTGTCAATAAATATTTACTAGACTTACAGATACGACTCCTATTATTCAACGTTCAGATTTAATTTACGAAATTGGTTGCAAACAATGCCCAGCCACATACATTGGACAGGCTTCACAGTATGTAAATAAAAAGACTATACCTACACGAAAACGATTGCAAAGTTAAAAAATACAACGACACGACTACCGCTCTCACAAAAGATCATATTGAATTTGACCATAATTTTGACTGTCACAACCCTACAATTCTTGCGACAAAACAAGAAAAAAAGAAACAATATCTGCATAAATTCCACCCATGTTGTTTTTAGAATTCTATTTGTTTTAAAAATTATATTTCATATCATTCAATATTAAACTGAAAATCATCCATACATCCATCTAGCAAACAACCGCACCTTGTTTGTTTTGGCGACTCCCAATGCTTTTTTTTCAACTGACTTTGAACAGCATGCCATCGCTCTTTGAAGCCAAATTTTTTGTATCTTTCCTCACTTAATCTACCTAACATATGGACGGTCATTCTATCTCATTCCTGCCGCTTGCGAATTTAGAATAATTGCTTTCAAAACAATTTGTTTTTTACCTGGAGTTACTTCCAATTAGTCTCAGCTATCTCTAATTCGTTTGTACGATTTTGCCCATTTTAAACGGTTTCTTTTTAATGATCATTTTGCTTATCTTCGTGGTCACGGTTAACAGAATGAAAGATGATGTCAGAAGTGAAAAACTTATGCATGTTTATCACCAGACTTCCTTTATCAGTTCGCTCATCCCCAGATTCCGGTAAACGGGGAAATTTATTTCTAGAATTTCGTTATTTCTCAAAACTCTATTCTCTATAAGTTTTATGTAAATTAATAATATAAATTACTGATGACGCTGTGAATCATAGCTGTTTCATACCATAAACTTGAAAAGAGACACCGTTTTATAAACACTATTGTTTAGTTAGAGCATGTAGTTTAAAATATTATTTTTTTTGTTTGTTTGTTTGTGTATTGTCGACGATAAACTTAATGAGCAATTTCATTCGCTTACGATTATCGCAAAGTACTGACAAGAAAATTATGTAATTAATTATGAAGCCAATCCATTAAACATGTCATTTCTATTTAGTAATTACCAAATAATATTTATACAGCTTTTTAATCTGCATTCTTCATAATTTACATTGCTCTTAGTACACATTCTCTCAGCTTGTTCTGATCTAGAAAAGTAAACCCGCACCTTGCAGCAATATTTACTCTCTCTTGAATAGTGGTTTGTCAAATGGGAAATGAAAAATGAATGTACAAAAATGAGTGAACTCCCAACGTACCGGGTCAACGTGCGGTGATTTTAAATAGGACTGCCTTTAATCATATCCACTGAACCATAATTCTGTACAATAGAAAAAACAAAAAAACAAAAATAGTTGATACGGGTCCGCAAACAAAATTCCAGCATGGAGAATAAAAAATTTGGTGTGAAACAATCACGTAAATATAGAGTTGGTGGGGAAGTATCAACCTACCAACCCAGGCAGTCTAGAATAGAGTGTCGACATTGAACCAATATTTGAAATTTAACGCCACAAGTTCCGCCGACTATCTTAAATCTTTTTTCTGCTTGTTAAAAAAATGTTACAAATAAAAGTGATAGGTATATTTGTGCAGTTCGCATTCCAAGCGTTAAAGGAAATCCTTATTGTCGTTTTCGAGAAAATTCCAAAAAATTTGAATCGTACTTCCGCTTAACATAAACATATATATATATATATATATATATGTGTGTATATAGAAAAATACTTTCATTTTAATAAGTATACAAAATAAACAAAAAAAAAAAGGTACATGATAATGACATAGCTAATAGCCGTCTACCAGGAGTACCGTATAATATACATTTTACGACCTCAATCCCGTATTTAAGTAACAAAATAAAATAAAACACTTAAAGAAAGCTCTAACTAACAAAAACGTTTTTTTTTTTCAAGAACAAAAACAAAAAATTAAAAAAGTTAAACTAATACTTTAAAATGTAAACGAAAAAATGGAACCTTCAACATAATATTTAACAGAAAATATAAATAAAAATTAAGCTCTTTTTTTCATAAGGTAACAAAATTTTATACTTATCTTTAACAATTAATTAAATAAAAAATTTAAAATTTTGAACTACATTTTCACCCCATAATTTCTTGAGGAAAAGTATTATATAGATGATAAAGACGATATATTGTATTGAAGTGACGCGAAAAACTATTAAAAAAATAAATAAATAAAAAAAAAAAAAACAAACCTGTAATGTAGAAGACGAATTTCGTTCCATTTTCCTACGAATATGAGCTATCTTGTTCACAAGCATTCATACAGATTTCATGTAGTGCTCGAAGAGCGGAGCATGATGGTCTAAACAAAACAAAACAAAAAACTCACATAGACACACACACACAGGCCATTTGCTAAAAACATGCTTTTCACAGTCATGGGCTTTGAAAGATATATTTTAGTGAGAAGTGAATTTCACAAATTTGACACGATTGCAATACTTCCTCTAGTAAGAAAAAGTAAAAATTTAATATGTTTTGTTGTATTCAATCTTTTTAATTCTACATTTTCAGAAAAAATTCGTAACTTTATTAAATATTTAATTGCTTTTAATTCGGAACTTCTATTAAATGTTTTAATTGTTTTTTAATTTGGTAGCTGATTGAAATCCGCTGAAATTACAATTTAGAAGGAAGTTGACCGCCATGATATCCGGATCCTTCAATAAATCAATTTTTCTGCCCCCCAAAATAAAAATTCTAATCAATACGCCAAATATTTGAAGTTGATATACGTATCACAGTTTAAGAATATCATTGGAACTGTTTTTTGGAAAATTCAAAAAAAAAAAACAAAAAAAAATGGGAAAACATTCAATAAAGTCGCACTTTTGGGTAATCAGTATTTTCAAATTCGAAATTTCCAGTTAAATCGGTTGTTATAGAAATTCGTTTAAAAGGAACCTCAAACTAATGCCTCTGGCTTTACCAGAAGTTCTAAATTTAACATTTTTCCCTGATAAATGTATCAAATAAAAGTGACAGTTTAGTAGTTTTTCTGTGTTTGGACTGAAAAGAATTGTTGAAAAGTGAGTACACTGATTGAACTGGCAGTGTGAAGGTGAATGACGACTTAAGTCGATGACTTGAATGAATATGACTTCGTATCACTTTTGTTGAATATAGTTGGCATTTATGTATTTACGCCTCACATGCCTACACCGATATTTAGCAGGCAAGACACATTAATATTCGTCATAATAATCCATTACATTAGTTAATATAACAAACTCATCTTTTACTTGTGGTTTGCGGATTTTGATCGCCACCTTCTGGATTCCCACTAGTTATGCCAAAATTAAATATCAACATTAATGTTCCTATGTGTTTTTCATTTTTTAGTTTTTCTATAATATTTGGAAGTAATATTTCCAATAACGAAAAGCATTATCCTCAAAACATTCTTCCAAAGTATAATAACTTATGTAACCGAGATTTCCACCAAAACCAAAAGCCTGTCTCTAGTAAGTAAGTAAATTACTTGTGTTTTCGAAATGGATTTCTGGGGGAACAAGCAAGTCCAGGAGAGAAAAAATTTTAAAATGATTACATTAGAAGTATAATGAACTGAAGAAAAATCTTCTGATAATAATAGAGAGGCAGTGGTTACGTTGGTTTGGGCATGTGGAAAGGATGACAAATGGAAAGCTAACAAAGGAAATTTTGGAATGGGAAGTAGAAGAAAAAGGAGAAGACCCAGGAAAAAATGGATGGACAAAATACAAGAGAGTTTATTTGGACACAGAGTGAGCGAAAAGTAAGCGTCGGATAGAACAGACTGGAAGAAAGCTCATACGAGATTGCAGGTAGAGGAGACCCACTAAAAGTGGAACAATCAAAAAAAAAAAAAGGTGTTTCTGTTCACACACACACACGTACACACACACACACACACAATATTGTAAACAGCGGACCCATTGACTCTTAGAAATTGTATTTTCGGTGGAATATTATTCAATTTAGAAAATTTGACACAGTAAGGGGAAGTAAAAATGTTAAACGTTAGAAAACACGTCTAAATGACAAGAGTATAAAACTCACATTATAGAACAAATAAAAGTCAATTATTTGAAAAAGGCATTTTATAGTCCCTCTGGAAGATTCATAGTCGTCCAGACTTGGTGAATGACCCATAGCAGCACGTTGGATAAAATTATACAGATGAGACGGGCTGGAAAATCATGAGAGCAGATAAGATTCCTTCCAAACCGCTGGTTAAGATTCCCGAAAGGAAATAAACTGTTGAAAGGTCTAGGATGCCGTGATGACAGAATCGGTTGCCCAGATTTGAAGAATTTCTTTAGGAACTGCAAAATGATAGCGTTAGAAACAGAAATGGTTACATCTTGAGTAGGCTAAGGACCCATATTGCAGGGCAGAGTGCTAAGAAAGGAGGAGAAAATATTATAATCCTACTTTGCCAGAAAATGTTCGTCCCCTCTCGTCTTACCTCAATCCAGGAATTCATCATCTGTCATCATCACTCCTTCTTGACAAACCTCACTCTGCATTGAAAGACACTGATAAATTGTACTTTTGTGAGACTATAATGGTTGTCCCTTTACGCTTCTTTTTGTGCCAAAATTTTTATCTGCTTGTGATCCACTTATCAAGCGGTTTTAAATCTTTGTACGACCTAATTTCGAAACCAATTTAGATTTTATATTGTGTTAGTTAAAGAAATAAAGTAAGAGAATAATTAACATATATATATATAACATAATATATATATATACGTTTATACTTCCTAAATTTAATCGAACTAATTTTTATTGCCTGTGAGTAATACTTGTTCAAGTTGGATAATAAAGGAGTCTGTCTTGGTAAAACTGGTAGCGCTTTTATGTCACGTTCTATCAAATAGCAAAATTCTTGTCGATGAATACTAAAGTGGAAAATGTACGTGGTATGAGTTAAGTATGGAAATAACTGTTCTACCGTAATTTACAACTTCAAATTTACTTTTTAAAGTACACTATTCTCTCAAAGTAAAATTATGATCAAACTGACTTAATGGCGACATGGTTGTAATTGATTCATTACATTCTTCATTGTTTTCTCTTTCTTTTCCTTTTCTTTTATCGCAGCGAACATTGTCGTCACGGATTTATAAAATTTTTATTGCATGTTTATTTAAATTAAGAAATTTCACTTCCACATGTATACTGGATATCGTGAATGTTGTATTCCTTTCTTTGTAATAGTTTTTCAAAAACATTTTTTTAATCTTTATTTATGACTCAGTACGTATTCCATTTCGGTAATCGCTTTTGGACAGTAAACATTCAGAATACAAATGGTCTTTAAGATGTTGAAAACAATTAGAGACTAATTCAAAGTAGTCTAGATTCAAGGCGGCCATGTTTCAAATAGATATTTAAAACACTTCTGGAGCCTTTGTCAGATTAGTCAATTCTTATCTGAAGAAATTCTTGATATAACGAAAATAGTTTATCTGGATATTTTTAAAACAAGATCTGTAAAAACAAGTTTTCAGGCTTTCAGAAGAGACTCGATAACCGATTATATTTCTTTTCTTAACAAATACAAGGGACTTGTGGGTAGATCCTCGAACACCTATGGCTCCAACCTGCCTTGCTGAGCAAGGTGTTGTGTGTGGAAGCCACACAGGTTAGCATGTGCCATTCCAGGCTCGAGTGGCCATAGAATGAAAAAGCTTAAATGACTGGAGACGCTGATGACCGTGGCAATCGATGCACCGGAAAAAAAAATTCAAGTTAAAACAAAAAATACTTCTTGGTAATGTAATGGAATAAATAAACTTCTATTGAGTAAATGCGCCATATAAACGCTGAAGACTTTAGATACCAACTGTTTCTAGGGCTAAAATTGGCTAATTTAGGTACTAAGGTTTCTCCAAGAAGCTAGGTCTAGCTCCCACCAAGAGCTAAAAATTCCCAACAGTCTCTGAAGAATTAAAAATCAATATTTGAAGAGTTAAAAATAACACTCGACACACAATCCATCAAGAAGGAATCATCCTGTTTAGAATAAGTATTCAAGATCAGATTCCTGGGTTGGTGGTTGTTTGCTAGGTTGCTACCAAGCCACTGTAGTGGAAGAACGAAATAGAAGAATAATAGTTTTGAAAAATAGTTTAGAATATTTTATAGTTTGAAAAATCTAATTTTGTTAATATATTAAATAGTGAATTTACCTTCAAAAAGAGTGTATTTAGAGACAGGTACTGTGAATTGGGATCATTGCTAGTAGGGGAAACAAAGGCACAAAAATCCGTTAAATTAATACAATGTTACTTGGCCAATTGTTTTGTTAAAAAGGGCATTCCTTCAGACAGTCTGCATGCTGCTTTGAAAGCCAGAACACTTCAGGAATCGCTCAGTGCCAGTGATAGATATTTGCCTTTATTCTAGATATACATCTGATTTATTAAGATATAATTGTGAGATTGTAAATTACTTAAATTTGCTTAGAGAATAATATATTTATTTTAAAAACAGTGGATGCTCTCTTTTGATTATTACTAATACTTCTATCTCAAACATACTTAGAAGCCCTTTTACAACACCGCTCAAGCCACTACAAATACACATCACCATTACATTTCACCACCCTAGGTATTTGACCGTTCTAGCTAGCTCTAACCAGCTACACCGCTCAACAAGCTGAGCAATCAGCTAGCCAACTTTTTCACTCTTTACTCGGTTACTCTACACTTTTTTATTTTATCTACCTCCCCATAAATATGGTAATGATAGGGGTATGATAATTCCTCTTGCGCAATTTTCCGTTCTTGGAAAATTGGGAGCGCATCGGGAATGAAGTTTGATGTCGATTTACGTGAAAATATTGGTATTATATAGTTGAGTTACTACCACTACCACAATAACCTAATTTTATCTAACTTTTAATATAAAAGATATATAAAAGAAGTATTATAAATTATTCTTTATTACATAATGGTGAAAAAATGTTGATAATATTGAAAAGGTTTTTCATATACTAAATATAATAATATTTTGCAAACATGAAATTAAAATGTTCAACTTAGTAATACAATATTTCAGTATTATAATCATTATATTAATACAATAAGTTGTATTATAGAAGTTATTTAAAAACTCATTAATATCTGTATTGCTAAATTTATCAAAGAAGACTAACTGCCAGCTTGTCTACAGCCTAGCACGCGAACTACTCTTCTAAACTTCTTAATTTCATCTTCGATTTTGTGTTAATATTATGTTATATATAACAAGTTCTACTAACTAGCAGGTAGTTAAAACAATCTCTTAGTATACGTGTAACATGACAAATCCTATTTTGAAATGATTCTCTTTACTTGTTTGCTATACTTGACTAAAACGATATGACTGTATCTCTCTCATCCTGTTTCTGATAATTACAGAAATTTGTCAAAGCGGATTATCCAGAAAATCAACTGTACAGCAAGTAAGTTAGTGCAATTCATCAAGTAGGATACTCCTGTTTAGTTTAAATACTGGTAAGCTCACTTTGCAGACATTCAGATTAAACCAAATTAATAAATATTACAAGAATAATGACTTTGTAAATTCAAATTTAATTGTTTTAATTTTTAATTAATGTTAATAGTTTATTCAAACGACTAAATTTAAATTAAATTTATTCCTTTATAGAGGGGAGAAGCCCCCCAAAAAATTTCAGTTTTTTGAAGAAATCAAGAGTATAGAGCATAAAGAGTTTGCAAAATTGGTTTGCAATCCTGTGTAGTCCTGACATATGCAACAAAGATATATATATATATATATATATATATATAAATTTAATGACGTCAACATCACAAATTTATTGGCATCTAATGCACTGTTATGTTCCAGTGTTCCTGTCTGTTCTTGATACAGACAACACTGACTCTCATTACTGTATAGTGAACGCTAGAGGCTTTTAAGAAGAAAAATACAAGGGAAACTCAGCCTAATGTGGAACCTAGGGTCTCTGCGTGTTCAACGCACTACTAAATCAGTAAATCCTATCCCTCAAGGTTTGCCATTAATTGAAGCTTTTTTCCCTTTTTTTTTTTGTGGAGAAATATGTGGATTCATCTGAAAAAAAGAAATCTGGTGTGAAACATGACTCTGCCTTATTGCAATAAGTTTTCTACGATTTTGGAAATTTTGGGCAGTGTTTGGTTGCCACTATGTTATTATTATCTGTATTCTTTCTGTGAATAAAAATAAAAAAATAAATAGGATTAAGAGACCATAAAGTTTATATTTATTAATAAATAACAACAATCACGTAAGGAAAGGACTCTAATTATATATCTTTTAAATTACTACTTAATATCTAGGAATTGGTATTTTACTTTCTCTTCCAATTTCCTATAATGCGTTTCTCCAACAAAACACACGTTTTGAGGTTCCCTGAGTCCAAAAACAGTTTTTTGAAATTCGTATGGGTATTCGTAGACTGTAGATTGTGGTACGGGATTTTTCACTGCGATCTGAAACATCTATTGTGCTCCTCTGAACCAAGTGCACTGCCACCTCCAAGCAGTGTTCTCTAGCTCGGACAACACCGCCCATCACCGGACAGTGAGTTGTAGAGGCTCCTAGGAAGAGAAAATCTATTGGCAGCATGCTGGATTCAAACCTGGGACCTCCACGCGCTTGCCAGTGCAGCGCGCTACCACTAAGCTAATCCCTTCCTTCTCCCTTGGGTTAGGCCTACTTAACTAGGGACGGAAACCCTAGTTTGTGCACTGTGTTTGTCCTTGTCTGTAAAGAGTAGTGTGTATGTACTTTAAGTGTATTGTGTATTGATCTAATGAAGTGCATGGATACTGAGCTATGGCGATCCATGCGGTAGCTACTGCTCTCTAAGTAACTGCATGCAACAGATACTCCTTGCGGGCAATGGATATTTGTAAATGAGTGTCTGCATGTGTGATTAGCATAACTCAAAAACGGAATATTTGCAGAAGTAAGGTTTTGGTCGAATTCAGTCAACTGGCAGTCCTACATTATTTATTTATTTATTTATTTTTTGCCTGTGTACATATGTATACAATATAAAAGGCACGTCAAACATAAGAAAAACAATAACAGCTATATGCCACTAATACTAGAATAACGGACTAGGCACTGTGTATTAAAACTAACCTTATATTATATATTAAAACTTCCAGTCTTGTTTGAAATGTTCATCACTCCACTCTGCATTTATAAATTCTTTTATGTCATAAAAACAATTCCTCATCAAGAAACGGGTGATGGTCTCGTATTATTATCTTATTACTTTACTGAATGATTTTTGTTTAGTTATTTGCAATTTTTACCCGAAAACGGCCATAACGATGTAATGACATGGCAATATCATAGCAATGTCAAACCTTCACAACACATAACAAAAGAAAGAATAGTTTATAACTAGTGGCCTAGCCGGCCGCTGTCTTCAAGACAAGGCCGCGGCCAAACAAACAAAACCAAAGGTCAATACTTTACATCAAAGCAAGCACCGATAAGCTGGCCACTGACCTAAATCGCTGGTCACCGAACTAACCAAGGTCGCACACTAGGACAGATGTCTTGGTGTGAGCGTTGCTAACACTGATATAAACTTCGCCCATTGGAAGAGGGGATGATTATACTTCAGTACGTCTTCAAGACTATTATACGAGCAGCAGTTCCGCGTCCCTATACAGTTTTTATTTATACTTATTTCCTTAGTTGTGCATCTTAGTTCATTTATTTTAATCATTCTAAATTATTAGTTATTTATCTCCTATTTATTTCTAAGTATTTCTTGTTAATTGTTACCATCACTCACGTTTAAATTACTGTACAAATACAGTCTTTTTTTATAAATTCATGTTAATAATTCGAGCACTAACTTCCAAAAATGTCTAAACTAACTTCCGCCCTCTTCAAGACATCTACTACATACCTCAGGAATCACAATAAACGATTCCACTACAACGAATTTCTTTAAACCTAATATGTAAGCCTACCTTATCTACCGCTATCGTAACTATCGTATAAAGAGCTACAATTTTTATTTGTAACATTTTTCCGGGTGATAACATTTATAAAATTCATTTTACGCGGCTTTGGTAAAATGTGATGTTAGACTTTGATCTGAAGTTTCAATTTTCATATATATTATATGATCTTATCACCTACATAATATTAATAAAAAAGATGTGGTGTGAAGCACTCACATAACTTTTTCTTATTCTTGTTAGTAGTGAGAAAATGACAAATTTTCCTTCATCTTAAATTTTACATATTTATCCTAACATAAAATATAAATATTTGTACTCTAAAATGTAGTGGTGGAGGGGAAAGTACCCCAGGCAAATCTTGGCATTGTAGTTCAATTAGAGCGTACAATATAATACGGAAATAGCTGCATGTAACATTTAATAATTAACTCCACAAATTTCGTACAACTATTTATTATTATTATTCAAGGAAGGGGAGGGCAAAACCTTCCCTATGCAAAGCCTCCTCTAAAGAATAACAACTACTGGGTCTGGAACAAAAGTCCAAACCCAGGTTTTACCAATCTAAGTTTCACCACAGACCGAACAAATCGGACCAAAACCTTAAAAGGACATAGCTTAAGATTTTCTACCGATATCCTATTCCGGCCAAAGGTCCTAAACCTAATCTCCTCACAGCCCAAACAATTCGTCATTAGATGCATGTGTGTTTCCTCCTCCGTCTCACAAACTCTACAAAATGGGTCTGGCATGAGTCTCATTGTATAGAGATGTCTCCTTAAGCCACAATGCCTAGTGAGGAAGCCAACCAGATGCCTGAGAGAAGTCCATGAAAGACATCGGATCCTGCTACTCAAAGCTCCGTCCAGACCCCCAATGAGCATCTTAGACTGATGACACCCACTAAGGATGAGTGCTGTGAGGTCATCCATGTCTGGATGCCTGACAAACATGTGCCAGAAGACACACCAACAGCAGGCTCGGGGGACCAATGAAAGGGAGAGAGGCGCTTAATTTGGCAAACCTATCCGCCTCCTCATTCCCAAAGATTCCCATATGACCTGGAACCCAGACCAGAAGCACATCCTTCAGTAAAGAAAGATCTTCCAGTCTTTTAGAACATTCCAACACCAATCTGGAAGTGAAGATACATCAGCTAAGCGCCTTCTACAACTATTTAAAATCATTTTTTTTTTTTTTTTTAAGGCGCGTCAACATCTATGGTCATTGACGCCTGGAGCCTTCTCAGGGCACTGCCGGCCACCGGACAGTGTTCTCTTGTTAAGACAACACTGTCCATCACCGGACAGTGAGCTGTAGAGCCTCCTAGGAAGAAAAAAAAATCTAACTGTAGCACAGCTGGACTCGAACCCGATTGCAATTTCATGGTAGTCCAAGGAACCTCATTTTCTCCCATATTTCTTATTCACGCTGGCGTTCCACAAGCAAGCATCCTTGCTCCCCATCTTTACACAGTATATACTGCTGACCTCCCACTACATCCTAATACTGTCACCTTCACCTTCGCCGATGACACGGCCATCCTAACCCCTCATAATTACCCCGTCATGTCAACTCGTCACCTCAACATCTTCAACATCCCTGGCTCCGAAAGTGAAGAATCAAGGTGTCACTCAAATCTAATTACATAGTCTTCACATTAAACCGAAAAACCCTTCCTCTTATATATTTCAACCATATTCCTTTAACCTCCCGTCACAAAAGTTCGTTACCTTGGTATCAATCTTTACAAACGACTAACCTGGAATCCCCATACTCGACTAAAAAGAACTGAACTGAATAACAGATATAAAATACTAGAAAAACTTTTAGACAAACGTTCAAAACTTACATTACGTAACAAATGAAATCTATATTATTCTATATTAGCCCCTGTTTGGATTTACGGATTCAAACTATATGGGACAGCCAGACATTCAAATCTTTATCGCCTTAAATCCCTACAATCCGAAATCCTTTGCACCATAGTCAGTGCTCTCTTCTCGGTTTCCAATCGCACCAATCCATAACGGCTTTAAAATTCCCTTCGTTTCTGCGATAGCCAAGTCACTTTATCTAAAGTTCCAACCCCAACTATCCTCTCATTCAAATCCACTTATCCAAGCACTCTCAGCCACAACTCTCCCCTCTAAACCATCACGACGACTGAAACGTCGATAGCCTCGCGATCATCTGCTTACGTAATCGGCTGTCTTGTAGGACAGTTGTGAGACTCCATCCTTACTGGTTTATTACGAATGCCATCAGTGGATAGTTTATACATGCCTCGAAAAAACTCGTGTTATAAAGTTTTGATTCTTAGTAAGAATTAAACGTTTGAAAATAATTAGTCAATTATAACTATATAAACTGCCGTAAAAGAAAGCATATGAGTGTGACACATTAGATTTTTTTAATTTTTATTTTTATACACACATTTTTTTTTATGAAAACTTTTATCCATAACAAACATATTGTTGTATGATAGATAATCTTCAATTTGCGGAGAACATATACCAGAAGCTATATATTATGCTGAAATCTTCCATTTTTATTGTGCAGGTGAAGTGCCTATTCACAAAACATTCATATTGAACAAGTGCCTTTTATTATTCATTTTAAACGATAGCTAGAAGTTCTATGATTCTTTCTCAGAAAACCGTATTTTGCCTCCCAATTTTCTTGTTATAATGACCGGACTCTTGACTAAAGTGTCAACGTTGTATCCAGAGCTTAGCCTAGAGGCCACTGGTATTATATATCCACGTGTTAGTATTTTTATTAATTTATTAATACAATATACATTAATGTTTTATTATTAAATAATGTGGTGGTAGCTACATTTGATATTTATTCAACTGGAAAAATAAAATGAATGTACTAGAGATAATATTGAATATGCGCGAGCTATTTACTTTAAATAATGGAAATATACATTTAAAAAAAAACAAAAAAATGCATTCATTTATCGTTAATTAAAATTATTATATTTTAGAGGCTTAGAGGGAGAGCATTCTCTCGGTCATTCGAACAAACTAATCCACCAAGTTTACCTTTTCAATATTAATCACAAACACCTGTCTCCCAATTCATTATCCATCGTTTTACCATTGCTTTAATTCTATGTTATACTATTCCCATGCAATTGTTTAATGAGACGCTCATTTGTAGTTTTCATAATATTATGTTTTCTACATTGAGATATCACAAAATACACACATATGTGCTAGAAGTGGTTGGTAATAATTAAATTGATATGTTCGCTTTTACTCACGATTTAAATCACAATTTACACACACACACACAAAAAGTGATAGCGATGAAGCTTATCTCTAAATAGTAGATTCTTAAGTTCAAATTGATTTGATTGATTCTCTGCAAATATGGTTTTATTACATCATAATATTTGATTGTCCTTGAACCATATTTGATTATATTTTTTTTATTTTTTTTTCTACGTCATGACTATTCGGCTATTCAGCTAATTCTACGTCATTTAGTTCAGTATAAAAAAATTGCCCTGGTGACTGATATTTTGCATTTAGTTGGATATCCAGGTGGTAGTGAGAACAATCTTAGACGCGAACAACTTCACCTACCTGATTATAAAAGTGTTAAACTATGAAATTAACTAAAGTGACACTTTAGAGGAAAAAGCCAAATTATCTAGAATAAAAAGTAACCGACATTTGTTTTATTGGTTAATATTCCAATTTCATGTAAAAATGATTGGAACCAGTTTTTTTTTGTAAAAATCGAAAAAACCTAAAACAAAAATTCGTAAATTGGAAGTTCTAAGCAACGCCTGTAACTTTTAGTTTCATATAAAAAAAAAAAAATTATTGAATCCGGGTGCCTAATGGCTTAGCCTAACCTAACCTAAGCCTGTATGGCTTAGACCCCCCCCCCCAAATACTAGCTTCTAAAACTAATATTATAGGATTCAAGAATCCCCCAACATATTTCCAATAAAATCTGCTGTATGATAAAATACTGCGATGCTTTTCGTGACAAATTTTCGAAATTCATTGCGATTCCATGATTCTAAACCCGCTGAATATATAAAACATCTGTTGTGAAACACTCACACGACTCTTTCTTACTGCGAAGTGGGAAAATTTCCTTCACACTTACAATCCTTATTATTGTTTAAAACCGTCGGCATTTTTTTTATGGAGAAAATCACAAAAAAACTGAAAAACCTATTCAGTAACGTCACACTTCCGGTCAATCGATTTTCTTCAAATTGGGAATTCTGGCAACTTATATAATTCTAATTAATATTATTTAGTTGACAGAATTGTATAGCACATTGTTGAACTAAAATATCACTTTTAAAATAGTAGGAGAAAAACCATAACTCCAACTCTCCTCTCAAAAAAATACCATTAAACGAATCTTCCCGGAGATATGTTACAAATAAAAGTTGTAGTTCTTTGTATATGGGTAGTTGATATATCATCTTTAAAGAAAATCGTTAGAGCCTTTTTTTTTTTAGAGAAAATAGCAGAAAACTGAAAACTATTGTCATTGAAGCGCCACTTCCGTTCAACAGATTTTGTTGAAACTCGGGATTTCGACAACTTATTTAATTCTAATTAAATATTATTTACATAATAGAATTGTGTAATAAACTAAACTAGCCTCAACCCTCCCCTAAATGTGTCCTAAAATGAATTTTCCTAGAGAAATATTATAAATAAATCGTTGTAGCTCTTTGTATGTGTAGTTGATGTACCAAGCACATAGGAAATCGTTGGAGGTGTTTTTGAGAAAATCACAAAAACTGAAAAAAAAAAAAAAAAAAAATCAGTAAAGTAACACTTCCGGTTGATGGATTTTTGCTCGAAATCTTCGTGACTGATACGGTGGTAGTACCTAAACGGAATACCATTTTTGAGCTTCCTGCAACTTTTCATTTTTGAGATATTTTTTTCAAATAAATCCACACATACACACAAATTCAGGCTATTATCTAAAAATCATTTTTTTGGATTCAAAAACATGTATTTTCAATGCAAACTGAATTTTGAAAATCTGGCACGATCGCAAGTAAAAAAATATGTACAGCAAATTGTTTGCCCCTTAGTTGTTTCGTTGTAGAAGAAATAAGTTGCAGAAAGCTTGCACTATATATTCCTATTATACATCACCGAGGAATTCGTCCCGATGAAGCTCAAAATATGTCAGCTGGAATAATAATTTCAATGAATATATATCTCAGCAAGAGAATGGAAGAGCTTATTTTGTAGCAACCTAAAACCTTTCACATAATAGCTGGTGATTATAACGTACACTATGCAGTATATATGTCAACAATAACAGATAATAAAGGACGTCACTTTAAACTACAATAGAAGACTCCATTTGCATTTTTAAATGATGGAACTCCCCCACTCTGCTTAGCAAACTTACCCAAAGAAATAATTCAACGTTATAAGCATTAGTATACTGGCAAACCTGATTCAAATTCAACACTTGACATTAGTATACTGGCAAGTTTTAAAAGATGCATTGCACTCCAATCATTTTCCCATTTTGATTTCCTCAAAGAATAAATATGTCACTACTGTAAATAATAATCCATCTAATAAAATGAAATATTAAAAAAAGTGAAATGCGATAATTATAAAGAAATAATGGATGTCCTCACCGCTAAACAAATTGAATCATAAGATAGTTTAAATTATGACATTTTTTATTAATAATATCAATGAAGCCTCTGAAGACGGTATTCCAATAAATAAAGGTGGGGAAAGAAAAAGAATAAAATATAAAATTGCTAAAACATTTGAGTTTTCGGGTTGAAACCGCGCCAGTGGTTTACTAAAAAAACGGACGTTTCGCCCATGTTGCAATGAGCCTCCTAAATTAATGAGGCAGTAAGGCTTTCTAGGTATAAAGAACCCTGAAGAAGCTCATTCATGCATCATGGGCGAAAAGTTGATTTTTAGCGAACCACTGATGCAAACTCAACCCGGAAAGATTAAGCTAAAAGATCTTAAAAATTCTTATGTATGGTGGTCAGAGAACTAAGGCGCTATTACTAAAGAAAGAAGATTTATGTTATCTAGATAAAAAAGGCAACCGTTGGTACGAAATTACTTTATTTATTGTGTAAGCAAATTAGTGCTGAAGCTAAAAAAAAAAATTATTAAGCAAACTGAAAAAAAGCTTGAGAAGAGTTATGTTGTAATTTAAATAGAAATTCTTCCATCAACTCTATATAGAACACTCTGAAGGCTTAACAAATAAAAATACAACGTAATCACCTAAAAATTTTAAGGAGATACGAATTTTTAGATAATATCTCTCCTGTATTTGTCTCATCTTGTGGTACCAATTTCATGTAGAGTCATTTTCTAGTACATACCTTTTCTAACATTGCATTGTAATATGTTGTTAAAAATATCGCAAATAAAGTTCCCAGATCGATGATATTCAGTGTGTCATGACACATAAATAACCTACTTCAAGTTAGAAATTTCTATTAAATAATTACAAAATCAGTACAGTTTTAAAGCGTGGAAAATGTTTTAATAAACTGAAGTCACATAGTCCAGAAGCGTTGCCTTCCTGCATGCTAAAAACATTCGAAAGCCTAATTAAAAAGTAGGTTAGAATGGTATTTAAAAAGTAACAACAAATCGTTACTAAAAATCGCAATATGGGTTCAGAAAAGGGTGTTACCTGTACGACTGTCATAACCAATTGATTATAGAAATTACGTTTACCCAACGAAAGTCTGTTATGGGATTGAATGATAAATTTGCCGCAGAAATTTATAAATAATATTGTAACTTTAGCAGGGAATTAGCCTTAAAAATTAATAATACCTACCGAAAGGTATCCAAAGTCAGTAGAGTAGGACTTTGCCAGCTTAATAGCAAACCTTGGTAACAAATGCCACAAAAACTAAAAGGGTTATTCCCACACCCGAACCAGAAAAAAAAACGCGTAAACCTTGGTCCTTAGCGGACCAAAATTTAAACCAACCACGTTAGAAGCAAATTTGTCAGTTAGAATTTTAATAATCGCAATAAGAGTAAGTAGTATAAGTGGTTCCACAAAGAATTTTTCCACTGATCAGAAAAATATAATATTGTAAACTGTCAAAAATAAACAGATTCTTCAAAATTCTAAACAATAAAATAATTTATTCTAGTTGTATAAAGCTCATCATGCAATGACCAAATATATATTATTTATATTGTAAAAATAATAATAATAATAATAATACTTGTACATTGTTTTGTACATTATGGATAAATCTCCGGAGATGGTTTATATCTAGTCCATTTAGAATTGATGTTGCAACTCACTAGCTGATGATGGATAGAAGTTGGATGAGTTAGTTTCAATAATGTTTTAATGGTTCTTCGTCAAAATACTGTTTACGCTCCAACTACGTATAATATCTCTAATAATATTATTGCTAATGAATCCTTACATAGATATCTTAATGCTTTTATAATTATAATACTGATTTAGGTTTTATAAAACTTATACATTTTATTATCTATCATTTGATAAGTCCGATTTGATTAATTTCATTTTACATTATTCTAATTGTTTATTAAAGTTTTGAATAGAATACGATGTTATTTATTATAAAATAATTATTATCTACTGCTTCTATGCCAATTCCTAACTTGTTTGTATGGTGAGTATATGAGTGTTGGATAGGATTTATATATTTTTATGTATATACATACATATACTGTATATGAACGCCTATTTGTTGTAAATTAATTGAGAAATTAATTAACGATTCTATTTAAAATGTTTGTTTGACACATTAACAACAATTGCAAAAATTAGATAGAATTAAAAAGAGCTCAGTTTTTATCACATTAATACAATTATTGAACAATGTTTAAGGAAAAAAAAAATCATATAATACATAAAAATTCATGACTCCAACCTCTGCTAAGAGAGAAATGCATAAATAATAGATGCATAAAAGAATCGCAAAAGATGGGCAAAATTTCAGTAGAATTATTACGGTTTGCAACACATCGCGCTAAATCTGTTGTAGGCTGTTGACTGATCATGATTTTTTCAAGACTAAATATTGTGATCGTGTCCAATTTTCGATATTGCTTCTGCATCGAAATTACATGTTTAGAAATCAGTGTTTGTGTATGTGTGTGGTGTGTGTGAGTGAGAGAGAGACAGAGAGAACCAAATAATATCTTAAAAACGAAAGCTTGTAAGGAGCTCACACATGAAATTATTTTAATTATTACCATCGCATCGACTGAAATGTTTTGATAAATATTCTTCAATCAAAAGTACGAATTTACTGAAAGTATTTTCTTTCAGTATTTTGTGATTTTCTAGAAAATTCGCCAACCATTTTCTTTAAACTTTGAACACTAACTACTCTCACAAAAGTCTAATGTTCTAGCCTCATTAATATTAAGAAATGCTGGGGATTGAACTTTCATATATAACATTTTGCGAGGAAAATCTATTTTCAGAGGGTTCCGCGGATAAGGGCAACGTATGCTTTTCTCTAAACTGCCATTCCATGCTATGTACAGTTTAAACATTTATAGTAATGTAATGGATTTGGGCGGTATGTCTTATTTGCAACCATCCGCCCGGCACTCAACACGTCACATGAGGCATTATTATTATTATTATTATCCTATCTCGGGTGGGCCATGTCCCGGCACTGCAGCCAACAGAGGCTTATTGTGCCACCCCCGATGGTTCCTAGTAGACAAACCCTCCCTCCTTAAGGAGTTTCAGGGCCTTCATCACCAGGTCGTTTTGAGCTACTATCTCCTCAGGTCGCAAAGTACCGAAGGTTTCATACCTCAATCTGATTATTGCTACGCAATCAAACAACAGGTGGGAGGCCGTTTCCTCCTCTTCCTGACATAGTCTGCACAAGGGTTCCGCTCGAATGAGTCCTACCTTGTACAGATGTTTCCTGAACCTGCCATGACCCGTAAACATATGAGGCATAATGCATTTGCTTACATGAACTATTCAACTTCTCCACGTAAGGTAGATCAGGATACATCTACGTAATGCCAGCGGCGTGTCCTGCCTGCAGTCAAAAATCATATGGCAATCCACCCACAGCTATATCACTCAACAAGGCACATCAGGATCCGCTGGGAGATTAGAAGGACGAATAGGGCAAGTTTTCCAAAAGTAGGAAATAATTGCTAGCTACACTCATTGAGTCTGACATTCAGTCTTGTATACAGTCTTCAAGAAAACGTCAACTCCAACACTCTGCCAGCTTAGGCTGTTATTTCTAGTCAGGCTACAACTATTCTGTAACCATCCATCCATCCATCAATCACTTATAGCTGTTGCGAATCTTGGCCTCCACAAAGCATTCCTTCATTGCTCATGGTCTAAAGCCCAGTATATACCGAAGAAGTGTCGGCTGAATAAAAAATATTTATTGATTTTTTTACTTCAAATAATGTTTTCACAATAATGAGTTTATTAACTCATAATTAAATTTGTGTTAAGATATAAAGTAAGTTTGTAATATTTACTTAGTTTTATTTTTTTTATCCTAATCAAATTGAAAGTTTGGTGGTGAATTTGATTTAATTATATAATATTTGAGTAAAACTGAAAACAAGTTGTGTTACAAAATATAATTAGAGCTGAAATAGGCAAACTTTTAATTAAATATAAAGAATTTTTATGCTCTAACATTTCTCCATAAGTTTGTTTGCAAAACTTTTTAATTGTCAAGTAGATTCACTTCAAATTTCTTATAGTTTTAACATGCTATTTTTGGTATATTTGAAAATATACTATAATAATAATTCTTGAAAAAAAAAAAAATATGAGGCATAAATTAAGCTATTTAGAGGCATAAAATATATCTAGGTATTGGGATAATGAGATGAATGATGAGATAATGATAGTAGACTAATGAAAGAAGGAAAAAAATCAAAGCAATATATCAAATTGGTGTGCTGGGAAGGTTTACAGCCTTTGCTAGCTAAAGCCTTAGCGACTAACGAAAAAGCAAAATATTACACTAAGTAACTTATCCCAAACTTAGCCCAGCTGGACACTAGCTTTCCAGGGTGGCCTTCTTAGCCTTTCCAAGGTGACCACAAGACTTTACTTATTACCAAATATCCTAAATAAAACATATTATCCTAAAGTTTTTCCGAATGATTTTGAATAAACATCATTTTTACTAGTGTTTATTATATAAAGACGCTAATAACTCTGTCTGGAACATTGGCGTTGCTTTATTTCAGTATTATCAATTTGTTCTTATATTTTATTAAAGACAAAAATTAATTTGTTGAAATGTGGCTTATGCATTGCAAACGAAAAGGTAATTAGTCTTGTTTATCTAAAACTTAGCAGATGATGAATAAGATGGAGAACCGAAACCACGGGAAGTGTCTTCCTAACTTTAAGAAGCTTAATGTTGAGCAAACTTGAAGTGCTACCAATAGTTGCGGAACATATATTTCGACCAATTTTGATTTATTTATTGGATCCTACAAGAAACTGTATGGAAGCTTTCCACGAACGTGGCCTGGAAATATTTACAAATAATATTTAAATTTTCATTTATAAGGGTATTCTTAAGAGAAATATACCTAATGTACATAATATATAGGACAGTTCGAATTCTTTGTTGATATATATATATATATATATATAAGTTTAAGCGCTTAGTAGTAAATAATAAGCCACCGCTTTTGCTGCATTTTTGAAAGAAATTTCATTTTCATTTTAACTGTGTCACAGGATAATTATAATTTTCTTTGTTATTATGTTCGATGTTTTAATTTTGGAACTAAATATAATGTATTGTATGATTCTAGCCGCTAAGATTCTAATTTTGTATAAATAGTAATTTATCCTAAATTAGAATCATAGCGGCTGTTACAATGTTTGTAACTGATATTCACAACTATGTACAATTTGGATCCAGCCTCTAAAAAGTGCATTTGCAAAGACTTTAGAAAGAAATATCGCAAAATATAATTAATTGCATTTACCCAGATGTTGATTATAGTCATGCCACTATCAATTTAGGAATGTGGACTTTCAATGAGGGATCTTTCTCTCACTCTCTCTTGGTTTGTGTATTTGGACCTAGTGGATTATAAAATGGTTTTGTGAGGATAATAAAACTTATCATTTTTTGTTAGCACGATTTTCCGGAAAAGTTCATTTTAAAGGGTTCTAAAGATGAATAACGGAAGGAGCCTTTGCTTTGTGCTTTTTCATTTTATGTTACAGTTCCATCGCCTAAATATATATGTTAAAGGTAAATAAGTCTGTTTAAAAATATCAAGTTTAAATAAATATTGTCAATTTTAAAACAGCTTTAACTAAAATTTATGAATATTTTACTAAATTATTGATAGTATCTTAAATTATTTAATCAAAATCAGGTTTTTCAAGCCGACCATGTATTATGATTATATAAATTCATTATATTCTTTTGTGTATTTTACAGGGTGTCCCAAGGTATATGGATAACGACTTTTTCACGGAAACTAAGATAGCTACAACAAAAACTAAAAAAAACGTATCCCCGTAGTTTTTTGTTAAAAATCCAAATTTAATTAGCAAATTTGTTTTGGTGCTTCGAGAAGCGAGATACAGGCACCAACCAACATAATTTTTTCAAATGGGGAGTTGTGGTTTTTATTTAAAAAATAGATTCCTCAATTTTTTGTAAAAAAAATTTAATTGAACGTTTTTTTTTCTTTGAGCGATATTTTACAAGTTACGAATGAAAACATGATTCCTATAAGAAATTTCAAAATGATATTATAACGGTTTTTTGATTGAATAAGAAGGAAAGTACAATTTTATTGTAAATTTTACACCTCATTAATTACAGGATCTTGCTCGAACTGGCCTCCACCATTAGAGATGTATTTCTTTGGTCGTAAGGTATAATTGGCAGGAAAAAGCATGAGTATGCATCTCTAATGGTGGGGGTCAGTTCCAGCAAAATCTGTAATTAATGAGGAGTAAAATTTATAATAAAATAGTAATTTTCTTCTTATTCAATCAAAAAACCCGTTATAATATCATTTTGAAATTTCTTATAGAAATCATGTTTTCATTCATAACTTGTAAAATATCACTCACAGAAAAAAACCGTTCAACTAAATTTTTCTTACAAAAAATAGAGGAATCTATTTCTTAAATAAAAACCATACCTCCCCATTTGAAGTTGGTGTCTGCAGCTCGCTTCTGGAAGCACCAAAACAAATTTGCAAATTAAATTTAGTTTTCTAACAAAAAACTACGGGGACATGTATTTTTTAGTTTTTTTTCTAGCTATCTTAGTTTCCGAGATAAAGTCGTTATCCATATACCTTGAGACACCCTGTATATATACAAAATTTTCTTGTTTGCAACAAAGCTTTTTTGATCCACTTATTCTGAAACATAATGTCAGGATTATACTCGCGGTGAGTGTAAGTTGTTCGCATCCGAAATTGTTCTCACGTGCCCGCTGGATATCCATCCAACTATGCTATCCACATCAGCCGCCAACTGTTACTGGGCCTCGTTACGTTAAATGGTTGATCAGCCGAAGTTATGGCTAAAAAAAAAAGAAAAAAAAGATTTTTTAAAAATGAAAAGAAAAATATATAAATATATTCCATCTTGTATTATTCAATTCAACAATAATTATTTATAACGAAATATCCTATATATTGCTCTATTCGTGAATTGATATTTTTTTTGTTCCCATTTTGCATAATTATGATCGTAAATAAGTATTCGAGATTTGAAATTATACTGTTAGAAATTTGTTAATTTAAAAATTACAAAAAGAGAATGGTATGAAAAGCCAACAAATAATCTCAATATTTTAAAGGAGCGGGTGTTGGTGCAGTGGTTATGAGCATGGATTTGTAAGTGGGAGGACCCCAGTTCGAGTGCCGCGTAACTGCTAATTTTATATTGGTATGAAAAAAATGTTAACAGTAGGTGCTTCCGCCACCGTCCACGAATCCTAATTTGGTAGTTGGACGCTAAACCCGCCCGAAAAAATAGGCATTACTTTTACATATAATTTTTTATTCTTCATAACGTTTCAGCCTAGGCCTGGCCATCTTCAGATTAAAACTTTGACTAGATAATTATGTTAGTCTTTAAGATAATCTGCTTTATATGTTAAGAAATTAAATTTAGGATATTTAGTAATACATAAAGTGCACACCATCGTCTTTTATACCAAAAAGAATAGTTATCAACCAAAAGTTTTTGTTATTAAAAATTACTTGAATAAATTAGTCCCTGACCTGGGTAATGAATTAATAATTAGTTAATGACCTTATGACCTTAGCAACTTGACTTTCATTTGATGCCGTTAAGTTTATATTTGACATTCGGACCATGTAACTCATTTTATCATACTGGATAATTTATTTATTATTACTAATATTATCATTGTATACGTACCATATGCAGAGCTTTCGTGCATACTACAACATTTTAAAAGTGTCTAAACCAGCGCCATTAGCAGCAACGATACTATATAACAATATGTGTTTCCCAGTTTTCATTTATATATAATAGAATAATATTTATATACCTACTGTACACAGTATGTTAAGGTGACAAATTCAAATACCTTTTCAGTCTATAAATTATTAATACACATAATTAATGTATATATATATACGTATTATATATATTCATAGCAGATATCAGCAGCTTGAGAGAATTACGATATTCTGTCTAAAATTATTATTTCAAATTCCGTTGAACCTTGAACCCTTGAACCTGATAAAATTGATTCATTTTTGAAATCATCTCGCGATGAATATGGTAGAATGACCATATCTCTTACCCTGCCAAAAACCTGCCTGTTTAATTTTATAACAGGCTTGCATTGTCATGTTTTTAACCTCAATACAGAGCCGTGATATTCCTAACAAAGTATCCATAACAGCTGTTGGCTGGCCCATAACGCACGGGCAACGGCCAGACAAGCTAAGCGTTGAATATCCTCAAGCAACAGCCTACCGGAGGAGTAATTCTTTCAATTCTTTCCTACACAATTCTTCCACATTACCAAAAGGAAATAATTGCCTTTTGATGCTATATAATAACATGTTTCGCTCAATTTAATTTACAGTCAAGAATACTCGAAGAAACTTCACCGATTTGTAAATCTGAATCTTTGCAAAAACTGAATTAGCCAGGTTTTGTACAGTTGTTCAAGCAAGGATGACCTGAAGAGACCAAAATTATGATTAATATAACGGTCAACACTTTTTATATAATAAGCACAATCTTTAATCGATAAAATTACGAGATATTGCAGTCAAGTGATTCATAATTTAAAACTTTATTGCCAGACAATATGAAATTACACAAAGCAATTCAATTAATCTTATTACCACATTGTCAGAATTAGATCATTGACAATGTAGCAATACATTTCACCAATTAGATATTATACCAGATTTATATAGATATAGACAACAATTCATGTTTATTACCTCTAAATGTGTATAATACAATGTATAGTACAAATTTGCTAAATCATTGTTCAGTATACCATTATTATTGCTGTGTTCATCAATAATATAAATGTAATACTGATATATAACTTCAAATTGGAATGTGAATCATTCACATGACTTTCTCTTCAAAACTAGAATTCTTAATTAAATTTTTTTAATTGCCCTTAACACTAAATACGCAGTATGTGGGACTAACTAACTGTATACGGTACATGTTGATAACAAGAAAGCTGTAAAAGAGCTTTCCTCTCGTTTAAATTACCAGTAAGTTTGAAATCCAATAAATTTTCTAATTGATATGAACTTTATGAAGTTGTCTGTATATAGTGAAACTGAAACTGATGGTGATGGAAGTGTTATACTTCTTATCTACATCGCTACACGCTTCTTCTCTCTATTATTGTACACTGCCACTAACGCTAGTACTGCGCCTCTGTTGCTCGACAAGGGTTGTTTAAGCAACAAGCTCCACCCAAACTGTCCAAGAATTTTACACAAATTAAGGCCTGATTCGGAGCCTAGATCATTCAATCTTGAATTAGTTTTAAACACGAACACAAAAGGTATTAACCAGCTGCAACAAGAGTCTATAACAAGTATAGTTCAATCAACATTCAAGTATCTATAAAACAGTCATCAAGAAATGGTCGCTAAACAAGTTGTAGTCTCTAATCACTAATTCAATCTCTACTCTTTCTCATATTCTTCTTACGGTTGCACCACCGATAGCTGAGTGGTTAAAGGCCTGGACTACCAAGCTGAGTTCTATTATGGTGCTAGGCTTGATTTTCGGTCTTGGCTTTGGATTTTATTTGATATGAGTAATGTAGTAAAGTATGTTTACTGTTCGCCTTTGTCCATGACACCTGATCGATAGTTTGACGTAAAATATCCCGGAAAAAACAGTTATTAAATATACATTTTACTCTGTTTACATAATAAAATGGCAAATACAAATCATGGTTAACAATATTAGTAATCCATACGGAGCCTTCTGAAGAAAAAAAATACAAACAGGACATAAATTTTCCCACTGTAATGGGATCCGAATCATTAAAGATTCATAGGATCCGAAGAACTGAGAAGCACAGTAAATCAAAAGTCAGTTACTACTTAGGCGCGACTAGGAAGGGAAAATTCGATTCTGTAAATAGAGTGACAGCAGTACAGTTCAGGATAGTTTAAGACCAGTTTACGTCTAGTCAGCAACCTATCTACTACCTTCTTGTTATTCAGCCAAAATAAGCTGAATTTGTAGTATATAAAATATCATTTGTTGGATGCATATATGTAAGAGGACCAGAGGGAAAGGTAATAGCAAGGCTGTCAGTCATTACATTTATACCAGTACCATAAACACCAGGATATAAATAAGAACTGGGAGTTGTGTCGCAGAGGTGACTAGTATAACCATTTGGTAAATGAACATAATTACTCATAGATTCTTTGCTGAATTAAGTGATATATTGTCCTTTATGGATGTTTCTCCAAGAACATGAGCCCATGCTTCCATTTCATTAATTGTCTTTAATTCTACATTATCAAATGGACTTTCAAAATTATGACATTTTCATGTCATTGTTTGACAAGTTTATTTGTCCTCAGCGATATAATGGAGGTGAGAAGGAAAGAGAGAGAATTAGAGAGAATATATTTTAAAGGAATAAACTAGAATATGTGCTAAACTCTGTATGATGAAAGGATCACACAAACTGTAAGGACTTTACAAGTAAGAAGTATCGCTCGAGAAAATCGTACCAAGAAAATAAACTAGAATTTCTTTCTTTTATGCTTCATTTCCTTCAAAATTATTGACCATTTTGTATGATTCTTTCCTTGGGAGACAACGCCTTGTAACCATGCTAGGAATCTTCCTTAGCTTCCACCAAAGACATAATATTATACGAAAAGAATATCTTGAAGTGTCACTATGCATCCAAATTTTTCCTTGAAATCGTGCTTCATTTTGTGGACAACCCACTAACATGCTTAGCAATCTGCAAATAAATAGAACAAAATGGTTGAAGAAACTCAACTGTCCACATTTGAAATAAACTCTGGCTTATATCAACTTGGCCGCTAGAATTACACCAAATGGAGAGGCACACATACACTAACACAATACTCACCCCATTTAGGCAGAGGCAGCTCCACACGACTGCCCACAGAATACACTCACATCCTAGCTTGATACGTATTAAAAGAGTTGTTCACTGCTCTCAACACTTAGGACCAGAAAATCTAAGGGCAACACTGCCTGAGCTCGAACTTTGGTCCTCCGCATGCAAGGCCAAAGCACTACCACTGAGCTAATCCCTCTTTATCTGTAATATTATAATCTACTATGATATCCTCAATTAATTCAATGATTAACTTGATGAATAAAGATATTATGAATTTAAATGATCCCATTAAAGTACAGAAATTGCTTAAAATGACTTCTTTTTCCTTGAACAAGCATTCTGTTCCCCTATTGCAGACATCAAGGGATCAATATTGTGAAAGAATTACCTTAAATTAAATTGTGAACGTATCAAATTAGAGGGTTTCGGTATTCAATTCTGCGCGGCGTTAGTTCATTTTTATTGGCAGATTCAATTACCGCTGAAAAATATTTGAAAGGTATTGTAATAATTATTTGAATCGCTGATTAAGCCAATATAATCACAAAATTAAGCTATGAAACAATCACGCTGTTCATCACCAGCCCCAGCTGTCCGCCCCAAGTAGATATACACACATACAAATCCATTTCGCAGCCATTTTTAAAGGTGATTATTATACTGAAATTTATATTTAAGGTTTTTTTTTTTTTTGTAAGTTTTGTAGAGTATTTGTGACATATTGTGAAAAAATTTCACCATTCCGAGACGGATAAATATAAAAAGGTGGATATCTAATAATGGTGTGTGTGTCTAATAAGGGGTGTCTTTTTGAACTTTAGACAGTAGTTGTTCATTAAAAAAATAATACTAATAAAACTTGTGACTTAAAGTTATTGAACATTTTCTCTTACATTTTATGATAAGATTTCACGAGAAAAAATTGGCGATATCTAACAAGTTTAAATGTAAGATTAAATTAATTCAGAATAAAATTAGTGTAGAATAAAGTGAGAATATAATAGAGTGTATAATTAAAATAAATTGAATGAAAAAAATAAATAATCCATACTATATATACAATTTTGTAAATTAGGAAAATTAAATAAAGTGTAAGGATAATCAAATAAATGGCCATTGATGGTAATGAAAACTATGGTAACAAATTGTCTGTTTTATATATATAGGAGAAACACCTTATTAGAAGTGTTGAGAAAATATCTACTGTTAGAAAAGACACTAAACTGCCCCCACCACATATATAGGTCCCTTATTAAAGTCCATGAGATTTATAGAGAACGGACTAGCAACGCTACCAAACTTAATATCTGGTGTTTGTTTCAATAGTTTACAATATTTTTTACTTAATGTTTTTGATGTGTGATCTATAAACATTAATATCTCCATTTGTCATGTAGAATTTAGAACTATTCAACTGTTCTAATTATAGAAAAACATTAATGTTTTAGTTTGTATTTTTTGTGATTCCAACTTGTGAAATTCTCATTGAACTTGTAAAAGCTAAATTTCAACATTACATTGATTTTCATTAGAGCAAAAAAAAAAAATAATAAAATAAAATTAAACAATAACTGATAGATCAACGAAGTAGGTAGTTCAATAATAAATGATAGTTCAATGAAGAATATTCTGAAAACGCTTCCATTTATACGGAATTACCACTTTACTGAATCAATATTTCGTCCTTTTTTTTTTCTCCGATTTCGTCCGATTTTCTCAAAAATGACTTCCAGTTTCCGACGAATTCCTGTAAGCTTTTAATATATTCTGACATTTAGCGCCCCCCCTCCAAAAAAAAAGAAAATATAAAAAAAATTGTAATAATAATAAATAAATAAAATAAAAAGTAAAGTAATGCCTATTTTTTTTCAGGCAGGCTTTACGTCTACGAATCAATTATTATAGGAACGGAGGCGGAGAGCTATCTTAATTGACTACAACAATATAAACATTAGTTACGTTTGTGTAAATCATAATCCGGAATCCAGACAACACTTTAACTTATAACTGGTACACGAAACCGACTTACTCAGGACGACTTCTTCACTACTTATCTGACCACCCTTTCCACCAAAAAGTCAACACTGCAAAAAACTTAGTGAACCGTGCCCTTTCACTCTCCCATCCCACCTTCCACAATGAAAACATCAAAAAATCGAGAAAAATCCTGTCCGCCAATGGTTACCCTTCACACATCATAAACAATATAATCAAAAAAGCATTGACACCAACATTACACTCACCACACACGAGTAATCCCATCAACATCACGAATGTACCTATCCACAGATCTCTTACACACATCCACTCTCTCTCCCAAAAAATAAACAAATCCCTCAAAAAGCATATCCCCAATCTCATCACAGGCTTCACTACCACTAATAAACTTTCCAAACTATATACTAAACTAAAAGACCCTATCCCTAAACTCAACAAAACCCATACAGTATACAACATCAAATGCACTACACCCCTTTGCAATGCCACGTATGTAGGAGAGAGCTCACAATACTTACATAAAAGACTAAAACAACACAAATATGACATCACCTCCAAAAAAATAGACAGCACAGCACTTTCCAAACATGCATTATCCCTAAATCATTCCTTTGACCTGCAAAACCCATCCATTTTAACAACTCAACCTAATCACACAAAACGCCTCCTAGCAGAATCAGTACATATCCACCTACAACCCAATCCCATAAACCACAAAAAAGACAAAGAAGTCATCTCATCACTCTACAACAACATCCTCCACTCCATTAAGTAGACATAGTTCCATCCACCCAGCCCTTAGCGCCTTCACCCTACATATTTTCCCCGGCTAATTCCCCCTTTTTTTCCTCCTATTTATCAAACTATTCCCATTAATCTGATCCATATTCCAAGTAGCTTAAAATTCTTATTTATTAAAAATTACATATATATATTTTTAATAAAAATATACTTGTTCATTATTTTTGCCCTGCTTCTTAGTCCTTTCACTCCAACAATACCTAACGGTACTTCACCCCTCCCACCTCTACTTTCACCGGTGTTCCTTTCCCAACCTTTCACTGGTAGTACACTCATAGACCACAGTCATAATTGAACATGTAATAGAGCACACAAATTCTGTATTTACAAGGTCTGTAATAGTTCCATAATTTTTCTATATTTACCTGTGTAATTTGTTTTTACTTTTCCATTACCATTTTTGTTTTTGTTTTTGTTCTGTTAATGCTAGCTAGATTCTTATGTATATTTTTTCTTTATAGATAGCCCCTGAAGAAGACAAACAATGTTTGTCGAAACGTCGGGCCATTAATAAAAAACACTTTAAAAAATTTTTTTAGTGTTTTTCTTATGATACCCCCGGCCGATCAGCCAACTAAGAGATACATCATATCAAATAATCTAGGCAAACAACGGAAATCGAACCCAAAAAGTGTAACATACATTTCAGCTTGGTAGTCCATGCCTGTAACCATTCAGCTAGCGTGATGCCTCATTTTGGTTTACATAATTTTATTTGAAAGATTTGTCTAGAAAAATTGATTTCACAAAGAATTTAAGGGACGGATGACGTTGGGGTTTTCCTCTAAAGTGTCATTTTATTACACAATATGGTGTTACAATTCGTTAAAATGGTTGGCTGAAGTGTTACTGTACTGAACTTTTTTTTACTGATTTTCTTAGTAATATAATCATGAATATATTTAAACTTTTATAATGCAGACATTTCAGGGGAATTCTTGTACTGACATCGATATAATAATTATTTAAGTCAAATTAAGAACATGCTATCTTATGTGTTTATGGAAGCTATATGGCAATAACCTTCCATTCTGATATAATGGAAATTTGATGACAGACTTGTGGTTAATTATTATTGCCACACGAAGAATTTCATCAACAATGATAGCCCAAAATGAAAGATGGCCATGGTTTGCAAAAGGGCGATGGTTTTTCATAAATCATGGTTAAATTATGGATAAAGTTTTAGCCTCATGTGTCAAAAATAGGCTATTAAATCTAAATAGGCTGAATTGTCACTTTTTACTACTTTCTCTTACTCCTAGGAAGAGGAACTATTATAATCGTGTCAAATTTTCAATATCGACTTTTCGATATCGAGATATCTATGTTTTAGGGCGTGCCCTGAGTCCAAAAAAGTGTTTTTTTTTTTTTTTTTTTTTTTTTTTTTTTTTTTAGATAATGTTGCCTGTGTGTGTATTTTTATTTACGTGAACAGGGTAGCTTAAAATCGAAAAATAGCAGAAACTTCAAAAATTGACATTCCGTATGGATATCACTTACCTCAACCGGAAGTACCACTTTACTATTGGTTTTTTTTTTTTTTACTTTTTTGCATTTTTCTCAAAAATGGCTCCTACGATTTTCTTCAAGCATGGTATATCAGCTACACATATAATGAGCTACAACTTTTATTTGAAACAGTTCTCTGGAAAAATTCATTTTAGGGCAGTTATTAGTTACGTTTTCATCTAAAAGTTAGGGTGGGTTACGTTTTCATCTAAAAGTGCTATTTCAATAATGTTAATTAGAATTGAATATGTTTTTGACATTCCTACTTTGAAAAAAAAAAAATCGCATAGCCAAAAGTGCGTTTACTTTACCACTTTACTAAATGATTTTTTTCACTTTTTCGCGATTTTCTCTCAAGAATGGCTTCGACGATTTTCTTGAAACTTGTTATATAAATTAAACATACAAAGATCTACAACTTTTATTTAAAACATTTCTGCGGTAAAATTCATTTAAGGACACTTTGATGGGAGGGGTGGGGTTATGTTTTTTTTTTAAGTGCTATCATAGATGATTATACAATGATATCATCCAAACAAAATTAATTAAAAATAAATAGATGGCCAAAATTCCGAGTTTCAAGAAAATTAGTAAACCGGAAGTGCACTTTTACTGAACTTCAGTTTTCGACGAATTTCACTAAATTTGGTACATGAACTTATAAAGTTGGTCAATTATAATTTTGAGAACAAAGTTGTGTGAGTGTTTCGCGAGATCTTTTTTTTTTTTTTTAATTTAAACTTTCTATCACAAATTGCACCAAAAATTCTTGTATTTAGGGTGCCATATCTATAATGCTTTGACAATCGATATTTTAATACATAGATTAATTTATTTAATTGCAATGATTGTAAACATTATTTCAGTACTTTACATCACAATACATCATAGAAAGAATGTATAAATAGAATGTTAATTTGTTTCTGAAAGTAGTTGAAGCATGCACAGCCAGAGAGAGAGAGAGTGATTCTGTAGCAGCATTTCTGATTAAAAACAATTAAAAATAAAAAATCTGGCTCTAAATTACTTTTACACAAACTTCCCTTTATTGAATTTAAATTGATGAATTTCAACTATTTTATAAATAATACACGAATCCACATGATGAACGTAGGCGTAAACGTACCTGTGGAATTCAATTTCAAATCTGTATTAAAACCCGAAAAACCCTTTCTAGTATATTGGATAAAGTAAATGCTGTAAGATTTAAATATTTTTTGTTGTTGTAATTTTTTTAAATTTCGCGATATAAGATTTCCATAAATTTAGTAACTCTCTTCAAAAAATAAAATTATTTTAATATAAATGATAGTTATGTGTGGCCGTTGTTAATGAAACAAACAAAAAGATGGTGTTAGCAGAGGCCAAAGAATAAGTTTTTTCAAAGTTGAAATGCTGTTTCCTTGGGCAGCCTCTGCCAACCATCTGGTTTTGCTCAAATCTATTTTATTTGGTTGCTGTGGTTGGTTCCGCAGAAAGCCAGAAAGCATCAGAGACATTTTCCGTGATAACCTGCTTCTTTTTGTGGTCATCGGCCGGTTTCGTCAGTGTAATAACATAGACTTGCACACAGCAAAATACAGTTGAGTAAGTCTACCTTAAGTGTGCAAGTCTATGTTATTACACTGTTTGACAAAAACATTCTGATGATGGGCGAATGCCCGAAACCGGTCGATGACCACAAAAAGAAGCCGGTAATTAAGGAAAATGTCTCTGATGCTATTTTATTTTGTAAATATGTTAATTGAAATTTAGTTCTTAATTATTAGTGATTGTCAAAATTTTAATTGCTTTCATTAAATAATGTTAATGTTTCTCCAAATTCTGTGTAAACCTAGATCCTAGTCACGACAATATTTTATACAAAATATCTAATGGAATGATGTGATAGTAGAATATAAATTGTTAAATACGACATCACTTTTCGTTTTGTAAACAAATTTAGGTCATGACATTTGGACTATGTCAGAATAGAGATTCTATGTGTATTGTGAAAGATCATTAAATTTTCAATGCTAGCCGATACTAAAAATAGATTTAACAAAAATTGTTCCTTTTGCAAGAAGCAATTTTACAAATTTGGTTAAACAAAAATGCAAATGTTTTAACAGGTCTGGCCCAAACACAATAACATGGGTCTTTTACCTTCCCTTACTCCTAGTTAGAGGAAGTATTGTAATCGTATCAAATTTTCGATATCGAGTTTTCACTGGAAACATCTGTTTTGAGATCCCCTGAGTCCAAAATAGTGTTTTTTTTAGCAAATGGTCTGTGTGTGTGTGTGTGTGTGTGTGTGTGTGTGTGTGATGTATGTATGTGAACAGCATAGCCCCAAAACGAAAAACCGTAGAAAGTTGAAACTTGATATTCCGTTTGGATATCACCATGGGATCTGACAGTACGTTATCTGTCAAAATTCCTCAACCAGAAGTACCACTAGTTTTTTTTTTTTTTTTTTTTACTTTTTTGCGTTTTTCTCCAAAATGGCTCCGATGATTTTCTTTCCAGCTCGGTATATCAACTACACATAAAAACTTTTATCTTGAAACATTTCTCTGGGAAAATCTATTTAAGGGTGATTTTGGCGGAGGGGTTGGGTTAGGTTTTTTTCTAAAGTGCTATTTCGGTTTATTATACAATTGTATCATCTAAATAACATTTATTAAAATTAAATGTGTTGTGAAATTCCGAGTTTGAAAAAATTGGATGACCGGAAGTGCTTCTTTACTGAAATGAATTTTTCAGTTGTCGGAAATTTATCGAAAACGTCTCCAACGATTTTTTTAACCCATGTGAACTACACATATAAATAGTGTAATGTTTCGGTGTGATGTTGTGTATTTGTAGTAAGTAGTACGAGCGGTGTTGTAAAATGAAGGGCTTGTAAGTATGCTTGAGGAAAAGATAGAAGTATTAAGAAGTCACCACTGTTAACAATTAAATATAATCATTCAAATAATAATAACTACAAATTATTTGATATTATAAACTAATTTAATATATTGTGAAGCTGGCACTGATACTAAGAGAGTGATTTCTGAAGTGTTCTGTTCTGGCTTTGGAAGCAGAATGCTGACTGTATTGTTTGAAAGCAGAAGTGAGACTGTACTAAGGAATGCTCTCTAACAAAAAACAGTTGGCCAAGTCGCATTGTATTATATTAACGGATTTTTGTGCCTTTATTGTCCTAATAGCAGTGACCTAGATTTAATATACCTGGCTCTACAATACACTCTTTTTGAAGGTAAATTCACAACACTAAGATAATTAGAAAATATTAACAAAAATACAATTTTGGATACTATAAAATATTCTAAACTTTAAACTATTATTTTTCGATTTCGTCCTTCCACTACAATAGCTACAACTTTTATTTGAAACATTTCTGCTAGTAAAGTCATTTAAGGGGGTTTTTGGGGGAGGAGTGGGGTTATGTTTTTCTCTAAAAAGCTATCATAGTTGATTATACAATTCTACTATCCAAACAGAATTAATTAGAAATAAATAGATGGCCAAAATTCCGAGTTTCAAGAAAATTAGTAAACCGGAAGTGCATTTTTACTGAACAGTTTTTTCAGTTATCGACGAATTTCATTAAATTTGGTACACTAACTATAAAATTTGTTAATTACAATTTTGGCAACTGGAGTAGAGAAAGCTGTGTGGGTGTTTCGAAACAGATTTAGTTTTAAAACTTCATTGATTTCTGAAAAGACTCGTTATTAACTCTTTGGGATTTGCGAATTGCTGAAATTGCTCGGCTATAAGTATTAGCAAATCGCTAGCTGCGAAATTCTTTGTCTCTGTAGGGATCCCTTAAAATTAATATTTAATCAAGAAAGAATCTTTATATTCTTCTATTATAAAAATTATTATTTAAAATTGGATTTTATAAGAATATATATAAGTTGAAATTATTATTAGAGAAATATTTAATATTGCTAAATTGATGATCTACATCAATAAAATATCTTCCCACAGACAGTTAAAATTACTATGTAGTTTCGTTTTCTGAAAAATAAACAAGATACTTTTCATCATTATTGTTGTTATTACGTCATTTTTTGTCTACTTTGTATTAGTTGGGGCTCGTCGTCCTTATTAACGGAGGCCTCTTCGCTCAGCCTCTCACGTATATGCTTTTAATGGGCCTAGTGACCCTGAACTGGGATTTTAATCACAGTTTTAAGGAGTTTGATGCACCCATGCTTTTGCCTGTTTTGATTTAACAAATTGAAATACAAAAAAAAATGGGATTTTTTTTTTTTTAATTTAAGGCGCGTCAACGTCTATGGTCATTGGCGCCCGGAGCCTTCTCAGGGCACTACCGGTGTTCTCTCGTTACAGACAACACTGACCATCACGGGACAGTTAGTTGTAGAGGCTCTTACGAAGAAAAAAATCTAAGGTTATCATAGCTGGACTCGAACGAGGTCCTCCGCGTGGAAGTCCTCCAGTACGCTATTCCCTTGGGATTAGTTTAGAATGTAAGTCAAGTTAATTTATTTTCAGAAAAACTTGTTATGAACATGTTGTATCAGTTCACTTTTGACTTTCTCTGAGAAATTAATAATACTGATAAAATCAATAATAATCTCTTTTGTGCTCCTTAAATAAACCATTTTAAACTTATTCTTAATTCATTTGTTAAACTTAATAATAGTTTGTATATATTTTCATTAATTATAAATTATTAACACCTCTTATTTTATAGCATTATATCATTTACAATAAGAATATGCAAACTTCAGAGACATTTTCCATAATAGCTGCTTCTTTTTGTGGTTATCGATCGGTTTCGGGCGTTCGCCCATCACCAGGATGTTTTTGTCAAACATTGTAATAACATAGAATTGCACAGAGTAAATACAGTTACCCAGAGTATCGATGATTACAAAAAGAAGCACGCTATCACGGAAAATGTCTCTGATGCTTTCCAGCTCGGCGGAATCAACCACAACAACAGAATATGTAAACCTATACACATGGTGTTTTCATCACATGGTCATGTTTCATCAATGAACAAATAACTCGCAAAAAGTTTAAGAAATTTTGATTGCAGTGACGTTCATGAAGTTGGGAGGGGGTCATGGATACGATTTGTTCCGCGATAACTATTAACACTGGTCTACTTTGGTAACAGCTCTCATTTGATTGCCTCAATCAAAGAAACAATAAATAATATTCCTCAAAACCCTTAATAACGCATACCTCCCAAATCGGTTGCAAAATATTTTTAAAACAGTTTCGTGCTGTATGTTCTTATAGCCAGTTCTTGGGAAGCCAGTAGCTTTACATTGCCAGCACCTTGCATTGCACCATGCTCCAGTCTAATTTTTATCATGAACATTCACATATCTTTAATTTCAATGAAACAATCTCAGTCGTAATTTTCTGTAATCCTCAGAACTAATCATATTCGTTGAATGGAATTCCATTTTTAATATTGAACTTTCTAATTCAATCAACAACTACTAATTGCCCCCAGAACCTTTCACCTGACATAGTTCACATTTTTTGCTAATAATATATTTTTTAGTAGTGACAAAAGGAAAGTTCTGGCAAAGAGGTTATTGGCGGTTAAGGCAATCTGACCTGATAGATGAGCCTCTTTTCCTGCAAGGATCAAGAGAGATAGAGAATGTTTTATATATATTTTTCATTTCTTCCATTTTTTTTTTTAATGTGGGAATAATAAATTTATCAAAATACTTTCTTTAATATTTCTTTTCAGGAGTAGAAGTTTCTCATTATTTCTTCTTCTTTTTTTTTTGAGGTAATTTTTACTTTCTCCTACTATTAGTAAGAAGAGGAAGAAGCATTGCAATCATGACAAATTTTCGATAACGATTTTTCACCGGATATTCACATTTTGAAGTCCCCGGCGTCCGAAAAAGTGATTTATAGAAAATGATGTGTGTATGTGTGTGGGTATTTATGTAAACAGCCCGCACTAAGGGCTTTGAGTAAGCCTTGGTGGAGTTCGAAATTAGTGGGAGAACGTAGGAGAAGGCTTAACGCTTTGGCTCGGAGGGGTAAGGTGCATCTCTATTGGATACCCGGACATGCGGGAATAGAGGGCAATGAGGGGGCGGATCGGCTGGCCAGGAAGGGATCATCATTACCATTTTGTGGTCCTGAACCAGCCCTGGCCGTTACAAAGACGTTTCGCGACAAACAGATTAGACTTTGGGAGACGAGAGCTTTGGAGAAACGCTGGGGGGACACGCAGGGGTGCCTCCAAGCTAAAAGATTTATAAAGGCAAGCAAGCAGGGAATTTCGGAGTATCTCCTGTCTCTTAGTAGGACGGGTTTGAGTTGAGAACCTTGGTAGGGATAGTGACTGGACACACTTGGGTGTCCAGTCACTTGTTTAACATAGGGAGGACGCGGAGTCCCATTTGTCAGAACTGTGATGACGGAGTTAGGGAAACGGTGTATCACTACTTATGTCAGTGTCCCCGTTTCGCTGGAACTAGGTTTCGTATATTTGGGAGGACACCATTCTCGCAGGCTTGCCTGGGCGAGTTGGAGTTTGGGAATATCTTGAGATATTGTAGATTAACCGGCAAGTTACCGGGGGAGATTAATTAAGGGGTTACGGGGGGGTATCGGGGGGATAAGAGCCACATAGGCTTAGGTCCCGCGCCTTTGGGCACACGTTTTGATAATAATAATAATATGTAAACAGCAGAGCTAAAAAATGAACAATTACAGAAAGTTCAAACATGAAATTCTATTTGGATATCACCATGGAATTCGACAGAATAATAACATTCCTCAACCGGAAGTATCACTTTACAGAATAGATTTTTTTTCAGTTTTTCGCGATTTCCTTGAAAACGGCTTCAACAATTTTCTTTAATCTTGACATACCAACTACACATATTAAAAGCTACAACTTTTATATGAAACATTTTTCTGGGGAAATCCATTTAAGGGGCCTTGATGGAAAGGAAATGGCGTACGTTTTCCTGTAAAAGAAAAAAAACTATTTTAATTAACTACACTCACTATCGTCTAAATAATATTAATTGGTAATAACTAATAAATATATTGTCAAATTCCGAGGATTTGAAAAAAATTTGGTTTATTGTTTCCCCTTTAAAAATGCTATTTTATTTTATTATACAATTCTATCATCTAAATATCATTAATTAGAATTAAATTTTTGAAGAAAATCGATTAATCGGAAGTACGTTTTTACTCGTCTTTTTTTTTTTTTTTTTTAGTTTTCCGATTTTATCCATAAAAACACCTAATTTCACTAAATTGGTTACATTAACCTATGAATACAGGGACTTGAAACACTTTTGTTTCAAACCCTTTTACAGAGAAAGTACATTTAAAGAGGTTTTGGCCGTTGGGGGGGGAGGGGGAGTTTATGGTTTCCTTTAAGAAGTCATTTTATTCATTTTGGATTGTCCTATTGATACAAAATTGATGATAAATAAACATTCACTAAAAAATCTGGTATGAAACACTCACACAACTTTCTCTTACTCCAGTTCTCAAAATTATAATTGACAAACTTTATAGTTAGTGTACCAAATTTAATGAAATTCGTTGAAAACTGTTCAGCAAAAGCGCACTTCCGATTTACTAATTTTTTCTTGAAACTCGGCAATTTCGGCTATCTATTTTTTTTTTTAATTAATTTTGTTTGGATGGTAGAATTATATATAACTCTATTTGATAGCGCTTTAGAGAAAAATATAATCCCAACCCTCCCAAAAGAAATGTTTTAAATAAAAGTTGTAGATCTTCTTATGTGTAGTTTATACAAAAAGTTTCAAGAAAATCGTCGGGGGCCATGTTTGAGAAAATCATGAAAAAGTGAAGTGAAGTAAAGTGATAAAGTAAACGTACTTCCGTTTATCTGATTTTTTTTTTTTCAAACTCGGAATTACAACAACATATTTAATTTTAATTAATATTGTTTAGATTATAGAATTGTATAGTAAACAGAAATAGCACTTTAGAGGAAAACTACCCTTAAATGAATTTTTCCGGAGAATTGTTTCAGATAAAAGTAGAGTAGCTCTTTGTATGTGTTGTTGATAAAGGAAGTTTAATAAAAATCGTCGGAGGAGCTATTTTTTGAGAAAATCGCAAAAAAGTAAAAAAAAAAAAAAAAAAATCAACTTGTAAAGTGGTACTTCCGGTTGATGAATTTTGACAGATGTTCCACATATCAAGTTTGAACTTACTACGATTTTTCGTTTTTGAGTTATGCTTTTCACATACACATCCAGACCATTTTTTAAAACCATTTTTTCTGGACTCAGGGGACCTCAAAACGGATATTTCCGGTGAAAACTCAATTTCGAAAATTTGACACGATTACACGACTTCCTCTTACTAGGAGTAAGAGAAAGTAAATTTATAAGTTTAAATAAAATTTGTCTGTAGAAAAGGAAGTCGTCCGCATGTTTCACACTAGATTTTTGTCCACGTTAAATATTTAATTTTTATTTCTTTGTCTTTGTCTCCTACCTATCATATCAAATTTGTGAAATTGATATTCCATTTAGGTAGCATAACATAGGTGACAGTAAGGTTTTGATCAACTTCCAAGTGCCGGAAGTGCCACTTTACTGAATGTTTTTTTTTTCTCGGGTCTTTTTCCGAAAATTGCTCTAGCAATTTTCTTTAAACTTCGTATACTCGCTACATACCTAAATACATCATATTTATTTGATACATTTTCACAGGAAAATTGAATTGTTTTTTGTTTTTTTTTTTTTGGTGGGATTGAGGGGAACAGTTTTTTCTGAGGGGTACATTAGCTTTAAGCATTCCTAAAGTATCACTTTAGTACAATATACCGCTCTACCATCTATGTAATATTTATATACATTAGAGGTATTGCTAGAATTCCAAGTTAGAAGTAAATCGGTTAACCGGAAGTTGACTTCAGAAAAAAGCTTTAGATCTTTTGTAATTTCCTTGAAATTGGCTACAAGTTTGTTTTAACTTGGAATGGTAACTGCACAGAACATTATTATTCCTTGTTATTCACTGCACCTATCACTTTTATTTGAAATTTTTTTCGCAAAACAGTGTCTTATTGCTGCAAAAAAAAGTTTTGCAATCGAAAAATCGTGGGAAATGTTGTGTTGTTTGTGTAGTAGCTTGTGGCATGAGCGGCTTTGTGAAGAGCTTGTATGTATGTTTAAGATAAAGATAGAAGTATTAAGAAATAATCAAGAGACCACCACTGTTTTTAAAATAAATATATTAATCTCTAAATGAATTTAAATACTATAATGAATGTGAAATAAGAAGACTGGGTTAACACTGGTTATTATTATTATTGTAATTCGGGTGCCTAATGGCGCGGGACCTAGCCTATGTGGCCTTTATCCCCCCGATACACTGGTTAACTATGTATAATAATAATGAGACACAGTCGGCCTGGACTTTACAGTAGAGAATGGTTAAGGTAGAGTTGTATGAGAATGACACGAAGTGACTGGCGGGATAATGAACTATAGTGCACTATATTGAACTATCCTGAACTGTCTTTAACTGTATTTCTCTGGACAGTCCATCGCTGTATTTATACAGTTTCTCTCACTCCAGTCCGAGAGAGGGCTTGGGATCGTTTCACTTCTCTTTACTCTCTTTGGTTGCTGATATCACAACTAATGTTCACAACTATTATGTTTATAAAATCAATCATTTATCTAGATTAAATGCTAAACTCTATAACTGGCACTGAAGTTAACTGAAAAAAATTCCTGAATGAAGTGATCTGGTTCAATGTCTAATTCAGACTGTTTTGAAAGAATGCTCTCTCTTGCTAGTTCAAAACCTATCCTTTGAAAGGGCAAAAGACAAAGGTGACTAAGTTATATGAACTCTTCTGTAACTGTAGGTCTTTTACCTATGTGTACCCTTTTTGCCAGCGAATGTTAGAAAATTCTTCATAATTTTAATATTTTTCAAATAAAATATATTTCTGGCATCCATCACGCAATCGTGTCTAATTTTTTATATGAAGGAAGAGAAACTTAAAAGAAAGAAAAAATAGTTTTAAAATCTAAATAAGCAAGAAATAGAAAACAGATCAACTAATCTCAAATTACTAAATCATTTTGTAAAATAACCACAAAAAAACTTTCAACGTCATTGAGTTAATTAGAATATTTTAATGATAATTGATACTATTGTTTGTAAACAAGTTAAGATTAATAAGTTCATTAACATGTCGTCCTAAATAGCTCATAGATTCACTCAGTCTTTTATTCAATATAATATAGAATTTTCACAGTGATTACATAATTTTAAAATTTTGAATTTTATCAGAAAAAAAATGATAACAGATTTTTTTTTAAAACAGAAAAAGAAAGAAAAGAAAGAAAGGAAGATATTAATTTAGTTACTTCCTGCCTCTATCTAAACTATCTTATATAATCAATATAAACACTTTTTTTCTAATTTTTTTTAATAGGCCAATAAAAATTTTCGATAAGGAGCAATGAACGTAAAGGAATTGATAGTAGGCCCGAATGATTGATGAGCCTGTTTAGCCGGTAGTTGGGGTGGCTAGAAATAGGATGGTGGAAAAAAATAGACCAGCGCGGCAGTTCCTCTTACCCATTCTTCAATGCCACGGAATGTATGGGTTTTTTCGCTCAACATCAGTGAATTTCTACAACCAATATTCTCACATTGTACAATTTAAAATACCTACCACATAACAAATTACACACATTCAACCGATCGTTATTTATCATTTGATTTTTTTTTTTTTTTTTAATTTTCTGTTTGACTTTTTATATTTAACATTTACATTTTCATTTTCTATTTGGAATAACTGCACCCCTTCCCACAAATCGAATGAAATTACAATACTTTTTTTCCTCTCTTGACTTTTTCAATTGATTGTTTATTGAAGGGTATAATTGATGTGAATATTCCATGTAAGTTTAATGTACAAGGAAAGCCCCAGAAACCTTTTAGTCTGACCTATTGGAATCCAAGCGTTTTGGGTGTTTTCTATAATTAAATCTAATTTACTATTTAATTGCATCTTTATCAGTAGCATTTCCAGTCATTTTTATGTTGTTTTTTTTTATAATAATATTAAAAAAACTTCTCGTCTACAAGGCTGATCATAATATATAAATGTATAATAAATTTAAGGGAAGGGAATAGCTAAGTGGTTAGCGTGGGCTGGACTCCCACGAGGACCGAGGTTCGAGTCCAGCTGTGCTACCCTTAGATTTTTTCTTCCTAAGAGCCTCTACAGTTCACTGTCCGGTGATGGACAGTGTTGTCTGTAATTGAGTGTTGTCTGCACCGAGCGGCCGGCAGTGCACTGAGAAGTCTCTGGGCGCCAATGACCATAGATGTTGACGAGCCTTAAATACAAAAAAAAAAAGATATAATAAATTTATTTATTCAAAATTATTAATTTTTTTTTTAATTTAAGGCACGTCAATATCTACGGTCAGTGGTGACCAGAGCCTTCTCAGTACACTGCCGGCCTCCAGACTGTGCTCTTTCGTTACAGACAACACTGTCCATCACCAGACAGTGAGCTGTAGAGACTCCTAGGAAGAGAAAATCTATGGGCAGTCCAGCTGGACTCGAACCCGGGATCTCCGCGTTATTAGACCAGCGCCCTACCACTGAGCTAATCCCTTCTCTAGATGCTTTGGTAGCTCGTATAGCTCCATTGTGATTGTATCACTCCTCAAAAGCTTGTGGAGATACAATGGATCTCGACCAACATACCAATGTATATTGGCGGTGGTAATGAATACTTGATCTCCTGGCTATATCAGCCGTACCTTTGTTTAAACTAACGCAAGCTCGCCGGTCTCCACATTTTCCCTACGATTTTATTATTAAAACTTGCAAGGTCATGTAGTGGAAGAAGCAAATGGGAAAAATTGAAATAATTTTGGAAATATATTTCATATTTGAAGAAAATTAATATTTGAAAGAAAAATGCAAATTGGCTGGCAAAGAGGGTAAAATACAGGTACAAGACTACCGTTAGAAGAGAGGTCAGGGAACCCCCTTTCTAATAGGGCAAGTTAACTACAAGTGAAGCATTTTTTTCACCAGTTGTCTTACAGCATGGACAGTCTAAATTCGACATTCGACCAGCAATCATCGAAAGAGAACATCAGTGCGAGTTATAAGGGTTAACATTTAAAAAAAAAAAAAAAAAGTGTTAAATTTTGTGTTCATTGAACAGAAAATAAAACTGAAATAAAAACTTTAATTTCTATTTTAATATTAAAAAATAAAATAAAACATCTGATGCGAAACACTCGCACGACTTTCAATTAATGCAATTATTATAATTCTAAAAAGACAAGTTTTATTTAAACTTGGTATGTTTAATGAACGTTTCTTGGGATTAGATATTATATATGGACCTTGTGTGTTGGCTACATTGTATTGCATAATGACTACATTCGACGACTGCCTTACATCAGTATCCATCTAAACTTTAGTGCCAGTTTCAAGTTAAGAGCCTAACTAATAAATTTTTCAAAGATCTCTAAATTTATTTGCCGGAAAAATATTTGAAATAAAAGTGATGAATTTTTAATTAAACATTTCAAGTTTAAAAGAAAAATCACTGGAACCGATTCGATAAAATTCTGAAAAACTCAAACACTTTTCCGTTCGAGTGTCCTATGACACGATCCTGTTACTAGCAGTAAGAAAAAGTAAAAATATAATTAAAAAGTAAGTAAATAAAGTAAAGTAAAAGTAAAGTAAGTAAAAGCAGTAAAGAAAGTAAAATATAAGTAAAAATATAAGAAAAAGTTCCACTTTTGGTTAATTGATTTTAATCAAGATTTAAATTCGAGTAATACATTGAATTTAATTAATGTAATATTAAATAGTTAAATGAACCGTATATTTTACTTAAAGCATACTAAAGAAAATCTTAATAGTTGCGGTACATACAGACATTAAAAAAAAAAAAAAAAAAAAAATCTGATGTGAAACACACACAACTTTCTCTTACTTCAGTTGTCAAAATTTCATAATTATAACTAACAATTTTATAGTTTGTGTACCAAATTTGATGAAATTCTTTGTAGTTCATCAAAAAATGACAAAAAAAATCTGGTGTGAAACACTCAAACAACTTTCTCTTACTCCAGTTCTCAAAATGATAATTGACAAATTTTATAGTTTGTGTACCAAATTTAACGAAATTCGTGGAAAACTGAAAAACTGTTCAGTAAAAACGCACTTCCGGTTTACTAATTTTCATTGAAACTCGGAATTTCAGCCATCTATTTATTTCTTACTAATTATGGTTGGATGATAGAATTGTATAATCAACTAGGATAGCACTTTGATGAAAATCTAACCCCACCCTCCCCTAAAAATGCCCTTAAAAGAATTTTCCCAGATAAATGTTTTAGATAAAAGTTGTAGATCTTTGCATGTTTAGTTTATATAGGAAGTTTCAAAAAAATCGTCGGAGCCATTTTTGAGAAAATTGCGAAAAAGTGAATAAATCATTTAGTAAAGTGGTAAAGTAAACGCACTTCCGGTTATCCGATTTTTTTCAAACTCGGAATTTCAACAACATATTTAATTCTAATTAACATTATTTAGATGACAGAATTGTCTAATAAACTGAAATAGCACTTTAGATGGAAACCTAACCCCACCCCTCCCCCAAAAGTGCCCTTCAATGCATTTTCCCGGAGAAATGTTTCAAATAAAAGTTGTAGCTCTTTGTATGTGTGGTTGATGTTTGAAGTTTAAAGAAAATCGTCGGAGCCATTTTTGAGATAATCGCAAAAAAGTAAAAAATCCAACTAGTAAAGTGGTACTTCCGGTTGAGGAATTTTGACAGGTAACGTAGTGTCAGATCCCACGGTGATACCTAAACGGAATATCAAGTTTCAACTTTCTATGGTTTTTCGTTTTTGAGCTATGCTGTTCACATACATACATACACACACACACACACACCCACAAAACACACACACACACGGACACACACACACACACACACACAGACCATTTGCTAAAAACCACTTTTTTGGACTCAGGGACCTCAAAACGGATATTTCCGGTGAAAACTCGATATCGAAAATTTGACACGTTTACAATACTTCCTGTTACTAGGAGTAAGAGAAAGTAAAAATGTTCAGTAAAAGCGCACTAATTTTCCTGAAACTCGGAATTTTGGCCATCCATTTATTTCTAATTCATTTTTGTTTGGACAGTAGAATTGTATAATCAATTATGATCAGCATTTTAGAGAAACACATAACCCCAACCCTCTCACAAAAGTGCCCTTCAATGAATTTTTCCAGAGAAATGTTTTAAATAAAAGTTGTAGCTCTTTATATGTGTAGTTCACATTACTAGTTTAAAAGAAAAATCGTTGAAGGCGTTTTCGAGAAAATACCAGAAAACTGAAAAATATATTTCAGTAAAAACGCACTTCCGGTCATCCTTTCTTTTTTTTCCAAACTCAGAATTTTAACAACATATTTAATTCTAATTAATATTGTTTAGATGAAAAACTTGTAAAATAAACAGAAATAGCAGTTTAGTGGACAAATCCGCCCACCCCCCTCCCTTATAAGTGCCTTTAAATGCATTTGCCGGTGAAATTTTTTAAATGAAAATTGTCGATCTTTGGTTGTGTAGTTGATATGCTCAGTTTAAAAAGAAAATCGTTGGAGCCATTTTCGTGAAAATTGCATAAAAGTTAAAAAACTATTCAGTAAAGTGGTACTTCCGGTTGAGGAATTTAGACCGCTAACCTACTGTCGAATCCCATGGTGATACCTAAACGGAATATGACGTTTGAACTTTCTGCGATTTTTCGTTTTTGAGCACACATACACACACCATTCGCTAAAAAAAAACCATATTTTTGGACTCAGGAGTCCTCGAAACGGATATTTCCGATGAAAACTCGATATCGAAAATTTGACACGATTACAATACTTCCTGTTAATAGGAGTAAGAGAAAGTAAAAAGTGCACTTTCTTGGAAAAAATGTTTCAAATTAACATCATAGGACTTGGTAAATGTAGTTAGTACGCCAAGTTTAAAGAAAATCGTTGGAGCCAATTTTGTTGTTGTTTTTTTAATAGAAGATCGCGAATGATTGATAAAATCATTCAGGAAATCCGGGCTTTTCGGTTTATCGTCGTAGGCCAGAACTTTAGGGTCGGGCGCGATGTGTTTACTGAACAGAATATCAAGTTTGAAGTCCTTGTGATTTTTCGTTGATGAGATATATTGTATCAGTCACTCTTTGTCTCATACTCAATCACTCTCTCTCTCTCTCTCTCACACACATATACACACACACACACACAGACACACACACACACAAAACCTAATATCTACCGCATATTATTAATGCATAATAATTGAAGTAATATATTTTAGGGCTCGTTTGCTTTGGCTATAACGCAATCCAAAATTAATTTACCCTTATCAACGTTACCAATACAAATTTTAATTAAATTCTAATAGTGATCAACATTTTAATTAAAAGAAGAAAGAAATCTATAATTATTAATCATGCGTTATAATGGTTGGGTAATATAATAATAGAACAAAAATATTATTACAAGTTAAATAATATCGAATTGAAAATATATATTATATTTTTACTTTTTTTTACTGCTAGTAAGAGGATCGTGTCAAATTTTCGTAATTTGTTTTCACCGCAAATACGTTTTGAGGTACCCTTAGTTCGAAAAAGTGTTTTTTTAGAATCATGAATTAACACAACACCAGTGTAATTTATTTGATGCATAGTTGATTAACATATATTATATCAATATGTATAACAGAATACAAAAATGAAAATGAAAATAACGTATTTACAAATAAAGAAAATGATTACAAATTCTGCTAATATCATCTTCAAAGCGCTAATAACCGTAGTCGTCGTTGCGTAAAAAACCTCTATTTTACTTTCTCTTACTCCTAGTAAGAGGAAGTATTGTAATCGTGTCAAATTTTCGTATCGAGCTTTCACCGGAAATATCCGTTTTGAGGTCCCCTGAGTCCAAAAAATGGTTTTTAGCAAATGGTCTCTGTGTGTTTGTGTATATATATATATATATATATGTGAACAGCATAGCTCAAAAACGAAAAACCATAGAAATTTGAAACCCTATATTCCGTTTAGGTTTCACCATAGAATCTGACAGTACCTTATCTGTCAAAATTCCTCAACCGGAAGTACTACTTTACTAGTTGTTTTTTTATTTTACTTTTTTCCCCAAAAATGGCTCCAACGATTTCCTTTAAACTTTGTATATCAACTACACATACAACGAGCTACAACTATTATCTGAAACATTTCTCTGGGAAAATTCATTTAAGGGCAGTCATTGGGGTGGGGAGTGGTTAGGTTTTCAGTTTATTAGACAATTTTGTTATCTAAATAATGTTAATTAGAATTAAATATTTTGTTGAAATTTCGAGTTTGGAAAAAAATCGGATAACCGGAAATGCGTTTACTTTTTACCACCTTTACTAAATGATTTTTTTTCACTTTTTCGCTATTTTCTCAAAAATGCCACCGACGATTTTCTTGAAATTTCTAATGCAAACTAAACAACCAAGTTCTACAACTTTTATTTAAAACATTTCTCTGGGAAAATTCATTTTAAGGGCAATTTTAGGGGGGGGGGGGGGTAGCTTCCTCTAAAGTGTTATCATAGTTGATCATACAATTCTACCATCTAAACAAAATTAATTAGAAATAAATAGATGGCCAAAATTCCGAGTTTCACGAATTAGTAAACCGGAAGTGGGCTTTTACTGAACAGTTTTTTTCAGTTTTCGACAGATTTTTTTTTTTTAATTTAATCATTTTTCGTAACAGCCTGCTTCTTTTTGTGGTCATCGACCGGTTTCGGGCGTTTGCCTATCATCAGAATGCTTTTTGTCAAATAGTGTGGAAACAAAGATTTGACAGAGCAAATTTAGTTGATACACTCAACTAAATCTCTCTATCAATTAAATTTACTCTGTGCGAATCTATGTTATCACACTGTTTGACAAAAAGCATCCTGATGATGGGTGAACGCCTGAAACCGGCCAATGACCACAAAAAGAAGCAGGCTGTCACGGAAAATATCTCTGATGCTTTCCAGCTCTGCGGACTCAACCACAACAATTAATCATTTTTAATATTGATGTTGTTATTTTGTTACTGTTTTCTTCTTCATTTTTCAATAATTATAAATTAATTTATGAAATTTAGTAACTAACTATAAATACAGCGAGTTCTATCATTTTTATTTGTAACTTTTTCCAGAGGATGTTCATTTAAAAAAGTTTTGGTGGTGGAGGAGATTTATGTTTTCTCCAAAAGCTTCCTTTTATTAATTTTAGATAGCAATAAATAGCAATTGTCCCATTGCTATTTTCAATTTTCAATATTTCACTCTTTGTGATCTAGGCAGGGTGCCTCCTTAAGACTGGGAAGCATCGTATGGAAGTAATGAATTATTATATACAGATATCTAATTAATTATATAACAGTATATAAAAGAAACTTCTTTCCTACTTAACAACTACTAACCAAATGATGTCATTGCTACCTTAACCCTCCAATAGTCGCGGCTCTAAATCATGCTATTTTAGTCGCGGCGATCTCTGAGATCTTTTTAATTTAAACTTATAACAAGTCTTTTTAAACTAAAAAATTAATAATTTAAAAGGTGAAAGATTATACTAGGTTAACTTATTAACCATTCAAAACTAATACTAATACTTTTAACCGTGTTTAAACTTTAATTGACACTTTAAACCGTGTTTAGACTCCAGCCAGATAAAGAAGCCCTTTATTTCTGTCAGATCTGTGGGATGGGCATCTCTGGATCTCTTAAAATTGTTTTGTATGGTTAAGATATATTGGTTTGTGCACTGAACAATAGTATTTAGTATGTTGTCATCTATAAAAAGGTTCCAAGCATGATAAATATCGTTTACCTTTCTTGCAGCACCTTTCACGCCAGGAAGATGAATAAGTATATTCTGTGGCTCACGTTTCCTTGAATTTTTCATTGGAGATTTTCCCCACTTCCAGGAATTCACCTTGATGTTATTCCTTTTCTGAAATGCAATGTAATAATTATCGAAATTATTGCTCTCGTCATCAGAATCTTCTTCTCCAGAGAAACTTTGGTTTTCACTTTTCTGAACGCTATACTCCTTCTCTAATATACTGTCGACTACTACAGTATCAGAGTCTGTGTCAGTATCTTCATCACTCTGAACATCACTAACTGAATCATCATCTGCTAGCAATATCTTTAGCACCTCCTCCATATCATGTTTTTTATTTAGGTTGAACTTCCTGTTTAAATCCATTATAATTATATCTGGGGAAAGAATGTATAAATGTAGCGAACTATCTGATCATTTTACTTGAAATAAGTCAATTAAGCCGGTTGGAAATGTAGGACTGAATTATAAATAATTTACTTTAAAAAAAAAAGTTTTACGAGCTTAAATGAGCGAAAAGTAAAAATTAAACAAACTTACGTCAATGGTCGCGGCGATCTGTGAGATCAAATTTTCACCTGAAACTAGCAATGGCTAATCTAGAAACATGAAACTCACACTAATTTATTACAACGCGATTATTAGAAAAATAGCGAGATTTATGTTGCATTGCTGCTAACACGACCGAAAAGGGAAATAAAATTCTCCATACGTGATCTCTCAGATCAGCCGCGACTAATGGAGGGTTAAAGGACAAACAAAAATGAGAAAAGAGATTAAAATGTATTGTCAAAACATCAACTTAAACTTTGAAAATAATAATTTATGTATTTTTTCTTTGAATATATAAGTAAATATATACATATATCCTAAAAATATCTACCATTTGTTATAATTTAATGTATTTTCCTTTTACATAGAATGAATAAGTAACTAAGTTGGGTAGAAAGGAAAAGAGCAAAGGAAATTGACACTTGTTTTCAAAGGATACTTTGACCTAACACGAGGTGTACATTCGCTGAGTTTGCATAACAAGCTGTTGAACAAGGTTTGTTGAACATATTGTAATATTACACACGTGTGTGTGTGGTTATTAGGTCGTAATAGGGTTGTGGCAATATTTGGTGCCAACATTTTCCACTGGAGAAATGTGAGAATTGTATTGTACCGGTTTAACAAATATAGTACATAAAAAGCAAATACCAGGCTATTTTTAATTTTTTTGGGAGAAAAATAACGAGTTTTGTAGGAGTTTTTTTTATAATAATATATTGTATATAAAAATAGCACTTAAGGAAGATCCTGTGAAATGTCCGTTTCATCAATCAGTTGTGCTTGTTAACTTCTCTATTTTTCCTTACTCGTGTCATTCAGTCTCAGCTTTTTATAAACTGTTGAACTTGTAAGTTCACTGACAGTTCTGTTCAATGACTCCATTTAATTGGATGCCTATCACACAAAACTTGCAGTTTACTGGTTATTCTTCGCACCGAATTCATTCATTTGAACAGTTTTCATTGTGTTTCATTATTTTATTCTATTTTCAATATTTCATGGTTTATTAATTTATTTTAACATTTTTGCGGCCTATAAAAAAAAATCATATAGTGAAACCCGAAATTCTTTCTTTCTATTACTTCCATTCTAGATAATGTGCATGAAGACCATGAGCCGCCAATTCTCCCTGTTTTGTCTCTATCACAGTCTCTTGTTACATTTCACACAACTTTCTGAAACATTCACACAATTTTTTCTAATGATCACAATATTATCTGATAAAATTTCTTTAAACTTGGTATTTTTAATAAACGCAAAGTCACCCTTAAATATTTGTGAGGAACCTCACAAATTACAATCTTTGATTTTAAGATCAGCTTGCTGAATGTGGCTACGTTCAGACCGCATGATAGCGCTGCGGTCAACACAAAAATATTGAGTTTTGTATGTTATGGAATTTAGTGATACACTAATGACCCAGCTCCACCTAAAAATCTCTAAACTCAACTTTACCAGAAAAATGTTTCAAATACAAGTGATAGTTATCTATGCAGTTCGCCTATCAGATTAGATGAGATGTCCCAATCCTCAAGCATTGCAGCCAATTAGAGGCTTATTGTGCCAACCTCCGTAGGTCTGGTATGCCAGAAAAACCTGCTCTCTTCGTGAGACAGGACTTTCCCTACCAGGACTTCTTGCGCTATTATCTCCTCTGGTCTTAGCGTGCTAAAAGTCTCATAACACAATCTACCGATTGCAACAGAATTGAACAACAGGTGCGAGGCCTTTTCTTCCTTCTTTTTCACATAGTCTACAAAAAAGTTCCGAGCTAATTATCCTCACCTTGTGGAGATGTTTTTTGAAACTACCGTGCCCCGAAAAAGACTTGTCAGTGATCAATCTGGTATCTACCTAATCCAAGGATCTCTTTGGCTCTATTTTTACACAGCTTTGACATCAACGTCTTGCTATGTTTGGCACCAGGGCTTATTTTCCAGATTTTATTGTGGTTCTCCAGAACCAATCTCTAAGATATGCACGCAATGTCCCTCTGGTAATCCCCAGAACACGTTCTGCTCCACTTAACGGAGTATTTGCCCAATTCCTGGCCAGTTGATCGGCAGTCTCATTTCCCCTAATCACCACATGTCCCGGTACCCATTTCAGCCGAACTTTATTGTGCAGAGAGAGTTGGTTAAGAGAGCCTTTATACTCCCAAACTATAGGTGAGGTGGTTCTGAAGGCGGTAAGTTCCTACAGTGCAGCCTGACTGCCCGAAAGAATAATAATCTTTATCTTTATTCTTTCCCTTTATCTCTTTTATCTTTATCTTTATTTTTGAAGGCCATGCTCATGTTGTCCTCTACATAAACCTTAATCGCAAGGATTTCAGCTGGGAATACTGTAGTGTAATAGCCAAGAGATGCATACATAATAGTACTGTAAATTAAGGTAATTGCTATTAGGAAAACAAAGGCACAAGAATCCGTTAAATTAATACAATGCTACTTGGCCAACTGTTTTGTAAGAGAAGGCATTCTTTCGGCCAGTCTGCATTCTGCTTTCAAAGCCAGAAACCCAGATACTTCAGGAAACGCTCTCTTAAACTCAGGCCAGTGATAGTGATTTGCCTTTATTCTAGATAAACATCTGATTTATTAAAATACAAATTCAGTAAAATACCGAATCAGAACACTTGTTTTTCGCTCTCTTAGCATCAGTGCATATTAATAAATTTATAATATCTTGCAAATAACCTGTAGTTATTATTTCAATAGAATAATATATTTATTGTTAGCAGTGGTGACTACTTTCGTATTACTAATACTTCACTCACTTAAACATATATACTTACAAGCCCTTTTACAAAACCGCTCAAGCCACATAAGCCACTACAAACTACAACAACACATCACACCAAATACATTTCACTAGCCTATACCTTAATATTGGTTGTATTAAATAGAAGCTCTTCTGCTAGTAATACATTGAATAAAGCCGCCTGACTTCTTCACACACGAATTCGACCGTCTGAAGAATACAGACCAACGTGATTCATCTGTAAAGAGATGAATCCATGAGACCATTGCTCTATGGCCCACTGTAGATGCCGATAGGCAAAAGCTAATCTGCTTATACGATGATCCTGGTTAGACAGCTGGCCTCCTAGTCATCAGAACTACTTCTCGCAATGGTTTTCGAACGGTTTCAGAGCCCCGAACTTGTACTAAGTTATCCCAGAGCTCTATAATTGTAAGGAACCGATTGCGTAGAACTGAGAGAGAAAGAAATCAGTAGTCCAGATCTGTTATGACCCTTGTACAATCACTTCCGAGACTCAGACCATTCCTCAGACCTCAGATTCCTTAAAATGTACCATTGCTCGATGAACCGCAGAGCGTGATAGACCTAAACGTTCTGCCACGTACCGTATACCATGTACTTTCTTTGACGGCATCCTCAAAAGAAATGACCTTTTTTCTACTAATAAAGTTCAGCTAATAAAGTACGTAATTTAACGATAAAATTAGAAATAATGTGGTATTAACAAAAAAAATCGTTACTTACTATGTCTGTCCTATACCAGATAGCCACACACTAAATGAATTTCTATGGTTTTCAACTATTATTCTCAAGAAAGTAAGAAGTTATTGTGATTAAATTATGTTAGTTATAAACAAATATATACCAAAGATAGTACAAAGTATAGAGTTATTATATTTTTATATAGACTAAAAATATAGGTGTCCCAATTTTTTTTCGTGATTGAGTGTATTTTTTATTGCGGTTATACATATTGTCATACCCGTTATGGCATATTCGGTTACAGTTAGCTGTTGTAATTCGAGCACTTAGTGGAGGCATTATTATCATGTATTATGTCAAAAATATAATAGTAAAAAATGTGTAATGGTGAGGCTACCTACTAGGCAAATCTGTAGTTCCTGCATAATAGAAGGCTAGCTTACATGCATCTACAATTTTGAAGATTCTTCTAATTGCTGTAAACTGGCTGAATGCTACGAACAAATACTTTACGATCATTATTTTAAAAATTGGTGAGTATATTATAGCCTGTCTAATTGCTTTTCATTTTAATCGTGTGTTCACCACTTTTTCTGAGAAGGAAGAGGAAAGAGGGATTGATCAACTAGGAAGCAGATATACTGTACGTGAATATAGAAAGAATAGGATTTTCTCGAAGCAATTATTATATAGCGTTACTATTTGCAATATTCGCAAACTTAGGGCACCCAACCGAAAAAGGGTATAGGTGTAGTTCCCCATCAGGCCTGGTTCTACACCCAGCTCAGCAATACACTGCAAAGTATTAATTGAATATTTAAGCTTCATAGAGATTTATTTTCTTTGAAATTTTTTTTTAACAGAGCAAAGATTTCGAAATTTTTTGAAACATATTTTGTTACTACAACTTATTAGATTGTCTTATTTTATAATATTAAAAAGTTCTTATTAAATTCAGATTGAATATTTAAAAGAGGACAATATAAATTACTACAAAATAGTTGAATATTCATCTAACACTTCAGCGAAATATTTTACAAAACAGCAAAAGCAATCATAAGAAATTTAATAGAGCTACTAACTTCAAAGTTGATGATTTAATTCGGAGTTAATCACGATTTTAGTATATATCAGTAAATGTGAGTGCTGTTTCAAATTTTATTCCTTACAGTAATTTTCGTATTTTCACCATAAATAATGATTTAAAATTACTTAGAATAAAAATTTCGAAATGTAATCAATATATCGCCAATTTAAACTTGGGCGCAGAGAGTAGGATCACAAAAAAAGAAATAATTAAATGAAATGAACCCAAGTCTTTTATTTCCATTCACGCTAATCAAAAGCATTTTGAACAACAGTTAATTAATTACAAATATTGTATTTAGATAAATTACAATTCCCCCGATAAACTAGTTACATGATTCTCAAATCTGATATAAAGTTGAAAAATATTCTCTTTTTATAATGATCATATATTATTTCCAAATAAAAAGGTGATAAAATTGTAATAAATACTAAACTTAACTTTACATAGGCTCGTTAATTGTTAAATTTAACAATTATAAATGAAGAAATAATTTTTTCTAAATCCAGTGATTCAAAAAAAAAAAAAGAATTTAGAGGGACACAGTTATTAAATAATATTTTATTTTATTGCGGTTATACCATTCATTCTGCGCCACTTTTATGGAGCCTTTTCAAACAACTGCTTCCATTATTTTATTTAAATAAACTAAGTAACCATCAAAAACAGATTTCTTTTCTAACATTTTAACTTTGATGGCTGTGTGGGTAGATCGATTATTTTTAATCGAATATGTATGAATGAATATGTATTTATATATTCCTTAACCAAAATTTGCAAAGAAATTAGAAATTAAAGAAAAAACAAATCTGGTATGAAACACTTAATACATACTTTCTCTCTTACTTCAATTTTCAAAATTATAATTGACAAATTTTTTAGTTAGTGTTTAATGAAATTCGTCGAAAACTGAAAAAAACTGTCTTAGTAAAAACGCACTTCCGCTTTTTCTAAATTTCTTAAAACTCGGAATTTTGGCCATCTATTTATTTCTAATTAATTTTGTTTGGATGGTAGAATTATTTAATCAACTATGATAGCATTTCAGAGAAAAATATAACCCCAACTACTCCCCTAACAGTGCCCTTAAATGAGTTTACCAGGGGAAATGTTTTAAATAGAAGTTGTAGACTTTTGTATGTATAGTTGACGTACAAAGTTTAAAAATATTCATCGAAGCCATTTTTGAGAAAATTGCAAAAAAAAAAAAACAACATTCAATAAGTAATACTTCAGGTAGAGGAATTTTGACAGATATCCTACTGTAGGATCCCATGGTGATGGAATATCAAGTTTGAACATTCTACCATTTTTCATTTTTGAGCTATGCTATTCATATATACCATTTTCTAAAAACCACTTTTCTGGATTCAGGGGACGTCAAAACGGATATTTCCGGTGAAAACTCGATATCGAAAATTTGACACGATTACAATACTTCCTCTTACTAGGTAGAAGATGAAGAAGGAAAATAACAAAAGGAAAATTGCAAGGGTAGCAGCTGGCAGGCATACCGGACATGGAATCTGTTCTGGACGAACAAAGTGAAGAGGGTTTTGATGAAACAAGCTGGGAAAAATAGGTGTTAATTTGGGAATCATGTATGAGTTTATACATGTGTGAGTAATAAAATAAAATAATCAAAGATTGTGAAAAATACGATTGTGAATGAATGTTAATGATGTTGGATATATGGGAGTGTTGTTTTGTGATATGGTCTGACTGTTTGAAACTTAAGTTAGTGGTTGTTAATGAAGGAGTTGTAGCGTCAACTGGAGAGATTTTTATTGGTTTGACTTAGACGTGTTAGTAGGCCCACAGCTAGCACGTAACGATGTAATATGATGCTATATACCAAATTAGGCTTAGTAATTAATTAATCAACAATTTCTCAAAAAAAATTTATGTAATATTCAGAAATTTTAGGAATTTATAGATCTATTTAACTTTAATCTGTCATATTTTAATTTACTTACTTCTGTCATATTATAATTTACTGCTTGTTTGTGGAACTCTACTCTCACAATTATGCCACGCTTACGCACAAAACTAACAGGTAATACACTTTTCTAGTATATTTAATAATATTATGGTTAACTAGAGCTCTAGTAAAATTAGTAAAACGCTCTAGTAAGAGTGTTTCATATCTGATATTTTGAAATATCGATCAGTTTTGCAGAAAAGAAAAGTTCTATGTTTACATGATTCTTGTAAAAACAGAAAAAGTCTGGTGTGAAACACTCACACAACTTTCTCTTACTCCCGTTCTCAAAAAATATAATTGACAAATTTTATGATTAGCACTAAATTTAATGAAATTCGCAGAAACTGAAAAAAAAAACTGTTCAGCAAAAGCGCAATTCCGGTTTACTAATTTTCTTGAAACTCGGAATTTCGGCCATCTATTTATTTCTAATTAATTTTGTTTGGATGATAGAATTGTATAATCAAGTATGATAGCACTTTAGAGAAAAACTAACCCAACCCTTCCCCTAAAAGTACCCTTAAATGAATTTTTCCAGAGAAATATTTCAAATATAAGTTGTACATCTTTGAATGTCTAGCTTACATACGAATTTTCAAGAAAATCATCGGAGCTATTCTTTGAGAAAATCGCGAAAAAGTGGAAAAATTATTTAGTAAAGTGGTACTTCCCGGTTGAGGAAGTTTGACAGATAACGTACTGTCAGATCCCATGGTGATACCTACACGGATTATCAAGTTCCAACTTTCTACGGTTTATCGATTTTGAGCTCACATACATACATAGACTATTTGCTAAAAACCACTTTTTTGGACTCAGGGGACCTCCAAACGGATATTTCCTTTCGGTGGAAACTGGATATCGAAAATTTGACACGATTAGAATACTTCCTCTTATTAGGAATAAGAGAAAGTAAAAAAAAATTAATCATATTTAGAGAAATATTTCCATAATTTTAGACAAAGAAAGAAACTCAAATGAGAAAAATATATTTTAAAAAATGAACTCATATTTCTCTGTTAAATACTTATTTTTTTTTATTGTTTTTCATTTATATTATAAGAGAATCCCTGTTTGTTATTAATGTAAACAGAATCTTTATCTCTTTCTTCAGTTTACTTTAAAAATACCTTGAAACAAATTTACCATATTAGAAAAGTAGATACAAATCCTGGTAAGGGATTTTAAAGGATTACACTTTGCAACTTTAGAGATTACTTTATCATGAGAGGATTTTCAAAATTTTTATTTAAACCCTAATTTATGCTGGTTAACTTCTATGTTTGTAATTTTTTTTTTTTTATCTTCTTCTCTTCACTAAACGGTTTTTGTTAATTCTTCCAACACTAAATTATATAAATAGGTATATTTATTTTTAGGGGTTAGAATTTTTATGGCACGTACAATGGAATTTAGTTTTATCATCAGAATGTGGAATTATAAATTAAATACGCATAAATACTTTGTCTTTATCAATGGAGTTATTATAGTAAATTTTTTTAATTCTTTGAATCCAAATTCTTCTTAGACAGGAATCTGTTAGTCTGTAGATTTGAGTGAGGCCTTAATATTATACAACCCTTGGTTCAGCTCATGTGATCGGATTTGATTCAAATAAGTGAGCAATGGTATGGTATACTATTAAACGGGTACCTACCACATCAAACCGGCTACTGAATTGAATTTGAAGGGAAATCAGCTGGAAGTTTTAGATTGAGGATAATGCTCATCATATTGGATGTTGGATGAGCGGGCACTTAATTATGATTGGAAAGTTGTTTGTTTCTGTTTGAATGATTGCTTTATGGCATTAAAAATAGTGAATTTACAAATGGAATCTCTGGTAATAATGAGGTATCTACTCTTTTCTCTAATAAATTACGCGCTTCTGCCCCACTCATTCATCGCGAACCTATTATTGGCTTTTTTAGCGGGAGGCCAAAATGTTAACTAGAATACAAATAGAGATCTTCTATGCGCTTTCTTAGCATCTAGTTTGATTCATTTTTGGCCCTTGTGTTATAAAAAATTACTTTATTAACTTAAGAGATTTTGCCTGATCCTTGTGAACTGTTTTATAGAAGAAGAATCACTCCTCCTTACCTTAGGGTATGTCCACACTGGTGCAACTTTTCTTTCAAGAGAGGCATGACGCATGCATGTCATAGCGCACTTTGTGATGAACGAGAGGCATGCGTTATTGCATACCTTATGGAAGTTGAATGGGCCTTTATTTTCATGACGCAACCACAGCGCACATGAATCCAACTACTTGGATTTTCGTTCAACATTCTATGCGTCTTGTTGATCTCGCTACGTGTTGTGTGATATTTTTATAGGTTATATATTATATAATTAATTTTAAATATTATTTAATTATTATTTTAATAATAACTTTATTAGTAATTGATATTATTCAACTATTATTATTAATTAATAATATCTCCGACAGCAGATTTCTGATTATGTCTTTAATCAAGAGACGCTTGATTTTATAGAAGATTATCGTCTTCAAACAGTTTTGTGGGATGTAAATTCAAAATTATATGCCAACAAAAGTGCGAGAAGTGATGCTTGTTCCGTGGTACTTGTTGTAGGATGCATTGTCACTGGAAGTAACTTCTCTCCATGTACTTCACCAGTGCTTTCATCCTCGTGATCAAAACTTCCAGGAGGTGAATACTGTCTTGCTGCATCCGGCTACGGCTGGAGAAAATTATGAAGCAGAAGACAAGTTAACACTATATCAAACACAGTCCCAATCACTGTAATTTCTATAGGCTTACGAAAAATTCTGAACGCTGGCGCCATGAATCCAAAAGCGTTTTCAACGATTCTCCTTGCTCTCGATAGCCTGTAATTAAATACTCTTTTCGGCGAGCCCTTATTAAGGTCAGTGCAAATAGTTTCATAAGATGAGGGCTCGCTCGGAACTTTTCAAAAACAGGTAACCTGCACAAATAGCTAATGCCGCTTCTGAATCCATCGATAAAATGCACACTGAACGGATGAAGTGTGGACAACAAATTGAATGCCTCAAGGGCATGCTTGAAAGCCATGCGCCGCAACGCATATTGAAATGGAAAGAGGAAGCGCAAGTTGAAAGGGAAGAGGAAGAGGAAAGCGCACAACTGTGGACATACCCTTATGACAACTTCTTTGAGTTGTGAAAATAGGGATTTAAGAATTTGAGAGACATATGTTAGGCTGTATAGTTTCGCTGAATATTAATTGTCTAATTTAAAAATAACACTCATGAAGTTTAGCCGAATTAATTGAATAAAATTAATTATTTGTGGGTTCAACTTAGTCAAACTCGGAGTGAATTTTTTTTTCTTTCTCTAACTGCTTGTTGGTTTTCCAAGTGAGTGTAACAGAAACATTACGTTGAAGTGAACTCTTTACACGAACTCGGTGAATTTGCTCTGACGATGGATGAAAATCCGAAACCGGTCAGGAACAAAAGGAATATGCCTGCTACGGCGGATAAAATACCAAAGAATATGAACTACACATATTCTTTGGGGGTACAACACACATTATTCAAAGGGCTACAACTTTTATTTGTAACATTTCTCCTGATAATGTCATTTAAGGGGGCTTTTGGGGGAGGTATGGGGTTATGTTTTCCTCTAAAGTGCTATCTTAGTTGATTCTGTACAGTTGTTTGGCTGAGTTCGTTCTTTAAATTTTTATGTCGGATTTTTTTTTTTTATTATAGTAATATAAACAATGAAATAATAATGTTATTAATAATAAAGCAATCACATGGGTCTTATAATAATAATAATGATTAAAATAAAGCCTATTTTTTTTATGCGAGCTCTAAGAGAGCACCTATCGATCAGGTGTCACGGTTGGAGAGGGTCAGCAAACACAATATTATAACACTCATCTTAATATTCAATTAAAATACAAAGTCAAGATCGAGGGAAAGGTTTCGCATAATACATCTCAGCTTTGCGGTCCCACGTCTAACCAGTCAGCTATTATGGTACCATCTTTTTATAATAATAATGGCATTTCATAATTAATTAATAGATTCAAGATTTAGTTTCTTATGATATTTAAGTGTATATGATGACAACTATCATTTAAGAGTTTTCTTTTTTAAATTGTTTACTCTTTAGGGAGATAATATTGTTTACCAAAAGCCATATTTTGACAGGCGTTAAATCTGTTGCACAGAATTTAGAAATGACGTTTATTCATGGTTAAATAACAACACTTTATTGCCATCAAAATAGGGGCGACAGAAAAGCAAAATAAAAAATTATTTATTTTTATAGCATGGTATGTGAATTATCTTAGGCGGCCGCCGGCCTCCCAGTAAAACCATTTTATTTCTACTGACATTGTTTATATTTGTATGCTTGTTCTTTAATAGCGTTTCACCTTCCCGTTTGTATGCATGGCATTATGTAGAAGATATCTGTGTATATATTACGAAAACGATGTTATGCTTAGAAATTACAATGTGCTACATTTACAGTGCAGATGTTTCTTTCCAACTCATTTTAGTTTATTTTGCGAATTGTTCTATACGATTGTATAAATCTTGTAAATGCAAATTATACTGTGTTAAGAAATCTGGTGTTAAATTGTATGCTTAATATTACCAATTATGTTTTATACCTTTTGCTTGGTTATTATTGTGGTATTACTTCAAACAATATAACACTGGTTAAATCACCAACTTATTGTGTGAAGAAAAATGAAGCTTTCATTTTAAACTAATGGCAAAAATAAAGATCCAAATATAAAACAAATTTTTATACAAATAAAACCATCCTGAACAGTTTTATAAATTTGGAATTTGGATTTTTAATAAAATTTTAAAATGCTTCAGTTTCAGTTGCAATAAAATCTTTTAAAATTAAGTATAATTTCAAAAATAATTTTATACAACAATTTAAACCCTAAACCCTATGGCGTAACAGCCCATGAAGCCGCAGTTCCCACGGCGTTTAGTTCCGGCCTTCGCTGCCTAGGGCGCTACTAACAGTAGCTTCCCAGTTTTTACCATGATGGTGGGTCAACACCGACTTTGCCCTCACGGGAATTGAACTCTGAATTCACGCACGAAAGGCAAGGATGCTAGCCACTAGACCAACGTGTGAGGACACAAAAATTTAAATTTTGCCCCAAAATCTGGATAATGTTTACTTGTCCATGTGACATTATGCACGCAATCTTTCTTAAGTCATCATCAGATTTAGTAATAATCAAAGTATCTGAACGCTATGGGTAAGTTAGAAAATGTTCCGTTTCTTTTATTATACGAAATGCCCATTTCTTTGAGTATAAGAGAGTGCTCAATGCGATTTTTTTAGAAAGTTTAAATCGGTTAGGCTCAGTGGCTTCGGTAAATTTCTCCTTTTATTTAAACTTAATATTCGGCCGCAGTATCTTGTCCTTATCCTTTGTTTAAAACCATTATGAATTTTAAATTTGATCTGCTACCAATCACAATGGTATGTATAAAATTCATCAAAATTCAGTCTGAATCAGACTGTACCCACTTTTTAATTTAAATAATCTAATTAATATAATATTTATTTGGTTGAACAGAAAAATGGCCGCATTTCTTCCAACAGCTTAATAAAAGAAATATTGACAATAATTCTGGCTATTCATTGATGAATATAATAAAAGCTGTCTGCCCTTAATTATCTTTACCGCAGTAAAATGTTTCAATAGATTCAACCTTATTCTTTTCTGAAAATCTAATCAATAAATTATTAAATGATTAATGGTTTATACTTGCTTGTCAGTGTAACGACTCTATTGAAGAATCATTTAATTTTGTCAATTTTTCGAAATATATAGTTTTCGCCGGAAATGATATTTTTCAAGATCTCCGGTATGTGTGTGTGTGTGTGTGTACGTGGGTATGTGTTTGCACTTCAAAAGAACGAACTAATTTCGATTATATTGTGCCATTGTTTAATTATAATTCCAAACATGTCAATTATGTTTCATATAATGATTTTAGTAGCACAGAAACAATAAAGTGCATTATAAGATTTTTGATTGACAGAGCAAGGATTCGATTAAAGAACTATTTACTTTTCGTCGTCGGTGATGTAAGAGAAAATATTGAAGCAAGAAAGAAATTTAGGTATATTTTTCGAGACCTACTGTAAGATCATTTTTTTTTTTTTTTTTTTTTAGCAAAGTTATTATTAATGATTATTGACAAAAATCTGCGACACTAAGTACTTGCGTTTGCTGACAACCTATAAGTTATCTCCCTGACAGACTGTCTAAAGATACAGCAAACCTTAACACTATTTCCGTGTGGGTACAGTGGTAATGACATGGTACTGAATATTAAAAAATATGTTGTGTTATTTCTTTTTGTCTAAAAAAGAATTTAATTTTTTAAGCCTGCAATCGATAGCCAACCACTTGCTCGAGCAGATAATGTGAGAGACGTGGGCGTAACGTTGAGTCATGACCTATCATTCATGTGTAATAATAAGGAGACCTGTCATTCAGAAGTAATATTCAGGAGACATATAGAAAGGCTTTTACAGCTTGGGCTTTGTTATCTCAAAGTGGTACCGGCTGTCTACAATTCATTTGTCAGAAACATTATTGAATAGGCTTCTGTAATATTGAAATCACACTGTAAAAAGGATGTTGTTACTTGAGGTCATTCAATATCGCTTTTTTTGGTCTTTTTAATAAGTAGTTTTATTTCATTTGCTCTAACTTTAATACGCTAGAGATTGCTGGAGATTGCGAGTTGATTTGCTCTTTTTGACGAAGCTACAGAATAGTGAAATTGCTTGCCTGGAGTTACCTGCTGCTATTCCCATTCCATGTGCCAAAGCGCAAATTGCGCGGTTTCTTTTTATAAAACTCATATATATGCTCACAACGATGTCATCTCAATGAAATTTGTAAAGAATAGAATGATTATGTACCTGGTAATCCAAATGTAGACTGCATAATTTAAAAAATATTTTAATTTTTACGAAAGTGCTTATTGCTTTTTGTGTCTACATTTTATGTATACATTTTTGCTAGTATTGTTGTAGAAGGCGCTGCATCTCCTCTCATTGGGCCGGAGCCCTTTTGTGGAGTCAGTGTGAGTACTCTTAGGACCAAGTACTCTTAGAAGGAATCAAGAAGGAGGAGGTGGCAAAAAAAGCCCGTCTCTGGAACACCATCCCGGGACTGAGACAGGTCAAAGTCTGTCTGGGTGGTTATAACCAGAAAAGGTCGAAAGCCTGCATCAGTCTGAGTAAGAATAGGATCCGTGTTCTTTCGGGATTCCTTACGGGGCATTGCAGACTCAGGGGGCACCTGAAGAAGCTTGGCCTAGAAGACGATGGCACATGCAGATCTTGGAAGAGATGGAGGAAACTCCGGTACACCTCTCACAGACTGTGATGCCGTCATTCAAAGAAGATTTAGTAGTCTGGGCCGTTACCAGATAGGGGAGGAGGAAATACCTACCCTAGAACCTTCCAGGATTTTGGAATTCCTCAGGGAGCTCAAACTGGAGGGGGTGCTGTAGATGAGCTAGCTCATCTTCGGCACCAGAGGGATACAATAGATCAAACAAAGGTCGCAGTACAGAACCTTAAAAAAAAAAAAATAGTATTGTACTGACTTCAGCAATTTCGGCGCTAGCCTTTGTTTGATATAATGTAAATAAATCAAATAAAATTAAAGTAAGAGAAGGCGAATAACATTGAATCAACTGGGATTTTATCCGTCATAGCATGCATATTAATATTTTTTCCTGACCAGTTTCGGATTTTCATCCATTGTCAGAGCAGATTACCAAGTTCGTTGAGAGAGTTCACTTCAACGTAATGTTTCCGTTACACTCATACTTGTTGGTTGTATATATATATATATACTGATGGATATATGTTGTTCAGGAACAATATATATATATATGCATCCATCCACATATTCAACATTGGATCAACTTCATGTAAAATTTTCATATAGAATTACGTCAAATCAATTTTTCGGAATAATATTACAATAAAAGTTATTGATTTATATCCATGAAATGAGCAATCCAAGTTTAAAGGATATTTTTATAGATTTCGAAAAATAGCAAATAAAGTTTAAATTATACCCCCACCCATAATGCTTGGCGGTATCATTTTAATTTTGATATTGGCTTTTCATAAGTTGATACCAATTAATTACGTATCTCTCTTTAATAGATACTTATTGAGGACTGTAATTTTCTATGACTAAAAATGAGAAGAAAAATAATTTAACGTTATTTGGATATAACATATCCAATTTAGAGAACGAATAACGAGAATTTAATTGAATAAAATAAAACAAAAAAATCTGGTGTGAAACACTTCATACGACTTTCTTTTATTCCTGATAATTAGGTCATATAGAGTGAAAATTTTCATTAAACTTCAAATTTTGCTCATCCGTCTTAATATAAACACGTAGCAACCTACGAACCCAAATTTGTAGAGAAGTGAATAACGCCATAAATTGCGCAAAACTCTCTGAAATCAATTGTTTTTGGAAAAAATGTTTTAAGTAAAAGTGATAAGTTAATAACTGTTCAGTGAGCATTCCAAAAAGTTAATTTACAACTCCATAGTTGACAATGTAATGTTCTATAGTAGTGAAACATGGGCTCCAGGTTGCCAAGAGAAAAAAAAAAGTTCTGGCCACAGAAATGGATTTCTGGAGCGGATTTTCCCGTAAATGTAGATTAGAAAAGGAAAAGAAATCGTATGAGAGAGAGGCTATGTAGGTGAACATAGCCAGAGAATAACGGAAATAAGCCTGGAATGATTTGGGCATACACTTGTAATAGACGAACCAAGAATCACCTAACAAGTAAGTTTTTACTTTCTCTTACTCTCCTAGTAAGAGTAAGTAAGAGGAAGTATTGTAACACGATTACAATACTCTCCTCTCTTAGTAAGAGGAAGTATTGTAATCGTGACAAATTTTCGATATTGAGTTTTCACCGGAAATATCCGTTTTGAGAGTCCCCTGAGTCCAAAAAAGTGGTTTTTAGTAAATGGTCTGTTTGTGTGTGTGGGTGTGTGTGGTGTTGTGTGGCTGTCTGTATGTATGAACAGCATAGCTCAAAAAACGAAAAATCGTAGTAAGTTCAAACTTGATATTACGTTTAGGTATCACCATGGGATTTGACGGGTCGTCTGGTCAATATTCCTCAAACGGAAGTACCACTTTACTAGTTTTTTTTTTTACATTTTTGCGATTTTCTCAAAAATGGCTCCGAACGATTTTCTTGAAACTTGGTACATAAACTAACATATAAAGATTTACACACTTTTATTTAAAACTTTCCCTGGAAAATTCATTTAAGGGGCCTTTTGGGGAGGGTGGGGTAGCTTCTCCTCTAAAGTGCTATCATAGTTGATTATACAATTCTATCATCCAAACAAAATTAATTAGAAATAAATAGATGGCCAAAATTCCAAGTTTTAAGAAAATTGTAAGCGGAAAGTGCGCTTATACTGAACAGCTTTTTCAGTTTTCGACGAATTTCGTTATATTTGGTACACCAAACTATAACATTTGTCAATTATAATTTTGAGAACAGGAGTAAGAGAAAGTTGTGTGAGTGTTTCACACCAGATTTTTTTGTATATTGGTTGTTAGTGGTTTGATTTTTGGATTTTTATTGTTGTGAGAAAAGAGGCTGGCCTAAAAAGCAATGGAGAAAGATAGTGGAAGAGGAAGTGATAGGATATGGTTTGCTCCCTGTAGAATGCCCGTAAGGGGTATCTGTTGCATGCAGTTACTTGAGGAGTAGCGATCCCACGGGTTACCACAGTTACCCGTATACTCCATGCACTTCGTCAGAACAGTACTCAATACACTTAAACTACATACACTCTACAATTACCAAACAAGGACAAACACCTCACACAAACTAGGGTCTCTGTCCCTCGTTACTTGGCCTAATCCAAGGGAGAAGGAAGGGATTAGCTCAGAGGTAGCGCTCTAGACTAAACGCGGAGGTCTCGGGTTCGAGTCCAGCATGCTGCCCTTAGATTTTCTCTTCCTAGGAGCCTCTACAACTCGCTGTCCAATGATGAGCAGTGCTGTCTGTAACTAGGAAACATTGCTTGGAGGCCAGCAGTGCACTGAGAAGGCTCCGGGGGGCACAGTAGATCTTTCAGGTAACAGTGCGATGATACTCTATAACAATCTACAACTCTCCACCTGAAGAAGCTCTGTAGAGAGAGATACGGAGCGAACAATAACAAGTTTTGATTAATAGGGCTTTAAACCGGAATAAAAGGAAAGGGTGAAAAGAAGGAAAAGGTGCTAAATTGAAGGAGATTATTTTGTTTGGTGAGGAAACCTCGAAATTGGGGAAAACATGAAAAAAAGTTAGCTTGTTTTTTTTTTGGCACATCGACAACCTGTGTCATTAGCGCCGTGCAATGTCACGATCTGCTCGAGCTGGGAGAGCGCTTTTCTTTCTTTACACGTCGTCCATCATAATTTCCCATGGAAGTGGCATGGGCCGAGCGATATTATAGTTGATTGTCCCTCTTCCCCGCTTTAGCCAGCGAATACATTCGTCAGAGTGGGAAGAATGAATAATCGCTGAATGACACCATACTTTTCCTTTTAAAGCTTATTGAAGTGGATTCCAGTGTAATAATAATATTTTACAAGGCGTGCCAGCTCTTGCTGCACATCAATGTTTGCCTTTACTTTTCAGAATTCTTCATTTTCGTTTTTCATTTTCGTTAAACAAATGTTCACTAAATTATGAGATATATTTAAAGACTAAGTTTCAGATCATTTCAGTTACACGATATAAAAGAAATGTGTCATTTGTCTTTGCGATATTAAATTAAAATTTACCCCCCCCCTAGATAAAACATAAATTAATCTAAACTTGGAGAGAAGTGCTTTATATATAAAAAAAAGAATTCTGTTCACACAACACACAAACATACAGACCATTCGCTAAAAACACTTTTTTTCGTATTCAGGGGACCTCAAACCATGTATTTCCGGTGAAAACTTAATTTCGAAACATTGACATGATTGCAATATTTCCTTTTGCTAGGAGTAAGAGAAAGTAAAAAGTTTTTCAGTCTGCACTGAATGCTAAAAATTTCTGTTTTTTAACATAATAGAGGCATGGTAAGATTTCAATGAAACTGTAGTTGCTTTTATCATTTCATTTACATATAAGCTTGGAAAAGCATCTTGCATGTTTATGTCTCAGAATCTTTGTGAGAGGAACTATTGCGTCAACATTATTTTATTGTCATTAAAATCTATTTATAAACTGGTGAAGCAAAGTTTCTAGTTACATACATTTAGATGGCTTGATTGAATAATTGAATTTTGAACAATTGTGACAAATTAATTATAGATACATCAATACCAAATCTGTCGAAACTGGATATTCAACCTTGTTCGAGGTCAGATCACGTACATGCACATGCTAATTATAGATTATTGGCAAGAATTAGATATGTCCTATATCTGCATGACCCGCTAAATTTTCATTGATCCGTGGACTGTAATAATGGAAACTCTTGGCTTCATTGTTTTAAGCGTCAGTACTGTCCGCTAGTCATGAACCATGATTTCTGTCACTAAAACGAAGTTATGCATCATCACTCTACTTTTTGTCTCTTTAATATTCATAGTGATCTAAAAACAAAAACAGGTCTATTTCGGTTTCATTTATTTCACAATGTCACCTAGTTATAAAGCCGTTGAACCATAATTTTGATGAGATCTGTTTAAATTAAATATATGAGAAAACTTGTTCTCCTAGTACCTAGGTACTAAGGTTTAGTTCAAATCAAACGCATCTCTTCATCTTCTCTGCCCCGGCAATCAAAGCCCCTCTCAACATGACCTCCTAGGGAAGGGAATAGCTAAGTGGTTAGCATACTGGACTCCCTCGCGGAGGACCCGGGTTCGAGTCCAGCTGTGCTACCCTTAGGTTTTTTTCTTTCTAGGAGCCTCTACAGCTCACTGACCGTTGATGGACAGTGTTGTCTGTAACGAGTGAACACTTTCCAGAGACCGGCAGTGTGCACTGAGAAGGCTCCGGGCGCCAATGACCATGGATGTTGACGCGCCTTAATAAAAAATAAAAAAACATGACCTCCTATCTCCTACCCCACTTCATCATTCCAAAGTTGGTTGCATCGGCTAGCCCTCTTCATCTCAGTCTTCTGGTACAATTCCAAAGGCTTGCTAGGCCAACTCTACTGCCTCATTCTTTTAACTTATACCACGAATCACGCCAACTTGCATATCATTCGTCTTTCTCCAATATCATCGGTTACCCTCATTTCCTTCCTCACTGACTCGTTCCACACTCTGCACCTACATATCGACGATCATCAGAAATATATTTCCACCGTTTTTAATTTATTTCTTAACTTCAGCGAAACTGCCTAGGTTTTGGAATCATAAAAGAATATTCCCTACAACTGAACAAATATTACCTATACTTTCTCTTATTCCTCCTGTAAGATGAACTATTGTGATCAGGTCAAATTTCAAAGTTGAAGATTTCAGCGGAACGTTTCGAGGTTTCCTAAGTAAGAAAATGTATATATATTAACAAAATATCTCAAAAACAAACAATTTCAGAAAGCTTAAACTTGGTGTTCCATTTTGGTACTGCTATCATATCTGATACGAAGGTTTCGGGCAAAAACCATCCATCATTCTATCCATCAACCATCCATCTCTTTCCAAAGGTGTATTTCCATCTTGTTTAAACATTAGTGATATTGTACCCTTATACAAGTCTGGAGATCGGAAAAATATAAAAAATTATCGTCCAATCACTATTCAGTCTTCAATTGGCAAACTATTTGAATCGCTTGTTTTAGATGAAATTTCTCCCTCTATCAGACCACTTATTTCCGATGAACAACACGGTTTTTTCAAAGGTCGTTTTACGTCTACCAATCTCCTCATCTTCCAGCATTATATTATTAATGCCTTCAGTCTAAGGGCTCAGGTCGATGCAATATACACTGATTTTTCCAACTTTGACTTTGTCGATCATAATTTATTGCTTTTGAAACTTGAAGCATATGGTATTACAGGTCCATTGCTACTCTGGTTTCATAGCTTTGTAAGTAATCGCCAACAAAAGATCAGAATTAAATCTGTCTATTCTTCTAAATTTAATGTCTCTTCTGGGGTACCACAAGGCTCACACCTTGGCCCGATTTTCTTTCTTCCCTATATCAATGATTTATCCTCTTCCCTACAATCAGTTCGGTTTCTCATGTTTGCAGATGACGTAAAACTATTTCTTTCAGTACTCAGTATTGATGATTGCATCACTCTACAAAACTCTCTTATCACCCTTCATGATTGGTTTAGGCAAAATAATATGGTATTAAACATAAATAAATGCTCCGTTGTTACTTATTCTCGGAAAATCAATAACATACTCTTCGATTACAATATTAATAATTCTGTGTTAGCAAGATTAACAGCTACTAAAGATCTGGGAATATGGCTGGATAATAAGTTGACATTCGGTCTTCATATAGATACCATTTGCAAACGAGCTTATAAATTGCTGGGCTTCATATATACATCTTCTCGTGATTTCACTAATGTGGCTCCAATAATACATCTTTACTGTATACTCGAATACGCTAGTTGTATTTGGTCTCCATATACGATTACTAATATTAGTATGATTGAGAAAAGACAAACAAAATTCTTAAAACTAGTCCATTTCCGTTGTTAATATCCTAAAAAAAATTCTATAAATCTGGCTTCTCTAGGTGAACGAAGAAACATTGCTGATTTACTTTTTTTGCATGGTCTCCTCAATAATAATATAGATTCTTCAGAACTATTATCCTTTTTCAGTTTCAATGTCCCATCCGTTTCTACCCGTAACACTCGTTTATTTTATGAAAACTTCTCTCGCTCTAACTACATCTTTCACTCACCAGTCAATAGAATGATGTACCTAGCAAAAACAAAAACTAATTTAAAGAAAATTCTAAGTTCTCTAGAGATCAAGTACCGCAATACTAAATAAAATCAACTCACGTTTAATTTTCACGTAACATAAACTGCTTTATTGTATATTTTGTAATTTATATTTATGTTGTTACTTTATATAATAGCATAAGATTTCTGCAATTTACTTATTATTATTTCATCTTCTTAGTTATTATTAGAAATTATTTCATTTTATATTACTTTCTTCTCTTCGTGCAAGTGCAATTGATTGTTTTGTATATTTTATTATTATGTAAAATGGGCATTGCCCGTATAAATAAATAAATAAATCATAAGAGCGAAATTATTGGTTGTTATTTTCACTTTTTTTTGCTCATTTTTTTTTCGAAATCTGAAATTCGATTTTCCTTAAATTTCAAGTACATTTGCATAGATAAATACTATCATTTTTGTTGAATCTTTTCCCGGGAAAATTGTTTTTTTTGGGGGGGGGGACGTAATGTAAAGCTTTCCTCTGAAAGTATCACTTTACTACAATATATGGGTCTATCACCGATAGAATATTAATATGAATATTAGAACCGACGGTTTTGATTACCAAATTTGAAAGAAAATCGGTTAACGACTTTACAGAAATCTTAAAAACTTTACTTAAATCGGAATTGCGACTTTACAGAATAGGTTTTTATTTTTATAGAATTTTCAAAAAAAAAAACCAACTGTAATGAGTTCATTTACATTTAGAACGCTAACTGCATAGATCACAAACCTCTATCACTTTTATTGGTAGTATTTGTTCAAAAAAATTGATTTTAACTAGTTCTGTGAAATTTGTGGCATTAACTTTCAAATTACATGGGGCTCGTTCAATGTTATTTACTAATAGGAGGAAGAACGTAGGATTAAAACCTTCTAGGTTATTAGGGACTTCTGTTCAGATTTGCAAATCGGTGAAGTTTCTTGCGGTGGTTCTTGACAGTAAATTAAATTGGTCGGAACATGTTAAGGCACAGCATCAAAAGGCAATTATTTCCTTTTGGCAATGTCGAAGAATCATAGGTAAAAATGGGGGAATACACTCAAGATTATGTTTTGGTATGGTATTGTTATTAAACCTAGGTTGTTATATGCGGTTATGGTGTGGTGGCGTTGCATTGAGATAAGATCCGCAATACTGCTGCTTGAGGATATTCAATGCTTGGCTAGTCTGGCAGTGACCACCCCAACAGCTGTAATGGAGTCTTTATTGGGAAATCCACCGCTCTTTGTTGTGGTGAAAACTGTGGCAATGAAAGCCTGTTATACGAGAATTAAGCAGGCACGTATTGGGCAGGGTAAGCGATATGGTTATTCAACCATTCATCGTGAGATGCTTCTGAAGGTTTTTGTTACAGGTTTTCCTTCTGATAGAATGTTGAAGACATTTGTTTTCAAGCATTCTTACAATGTCAGGTTACCTTTAGGAAGATTGGTCAAGATTGGGTCCGTCTGGGTTGATACCTGATAATTACTTCCGGTATACACGGATGGTTCCAGAATAGATGGTAGATCTTGGGCTACGGTCTCTTTTGAGACCTGAGATCATTTGGCGGTATCTCTTGGTGAATGGACCACAGCCTTCCAGACTGAGGTTTATGCTATTCTTTGTTGTATCATGGATGAAAGGGTACGTAATACTAACTTAGAAGATGTTTGTATCTGCTCGGACAGCCATGCTGCGCTGAAGGCGCTGAGTTCATGTGTCTTCACTTCCAGCTTGGTGTTAGAATGTTCTAAAAGACTGGAAGAGCTTTTTTCTCTGAAAGATGTGCTTCTAGTTTGGGTGCGAGGTCAGATGGGAATTTTTGGGAATGAGGAGGTGGATAGGTTTGCCAAATTAGGCGCCTCACTCCCTTTTATTGGTCCCGAGTCTTCTGTCAGATGTCGGTCAGGCTTCCAGATATGGACAGCTTCACAGCATTCATCCTTATGGATGGCTCAGCTGGTTTTCGGCAGTCCAAAATACTCATTGGGGTCAATGGCCTATGTGAGACGTTGTTCGTGTTTTTCTCGGAGCTCTCTCAGGCCAACGCCGGATCCATTTTGTAGCGTTTGTGAGACAGAGGAAGGCATACCCATCCATTTTATGACTGATTGCCTAGGTTGTGAGGAAATTAGGTTTAGGACCTTCGATCGGAATAGGATATCTGTGGAAGAGCTTAGGCTGTTTTCGCTTAAGGTTATTGTCCGATTGTTTGGACTGCGGTGAATCTTAGATGGATTAGATCTGGGTCTGGTTATTTGTTCTAGACCCGGTTTGTTGTTGTTTTTCTTGGAGTAGCTACATGGGCCCAGTGTGGCTTTGGATTGCGCAGGGTTGGTCCCTCCCCCTAGACAAATAATAATAATAATAATAATAATAATAATAATAATAATGGGCGCTCTCTTCTAGTATACAGTGTAATATAGAGGTATTAACACTATTACTACTTAGTTAGATAGTTCCCTCCAACACCTCTATTTACTATTAATTCTTATGTCCTGGACAAATGAGTAAAATTTGAAGTTTAAAGGAACTTGGTCATTTTGTATAATATAATTGAAGTAAGATCAATTACTGGTAAAGTAGTGTGCATATTTCAATCAGATTTTTGTTATTTTATTTCTTGTAAATAGTGCCGTTCCCCGGCAAAGGGTGCAGAATCCTAATGGCCTTCTTTGCTACCCTTACCCCTCTGTTATTCAATTTTTAATTTCCTCTTCACAAATTATGAGAAACCACGTAGCAAAATGTGTTTAACAAGAAGGTTGTGCAAATTTTTATTGTAATTTTATCTTTTTAACGAATAACACTTGTATTTAAACAATATTGACATGAAATTTTAAGTTTCAGAAACGAATGTTTACGGGTTCCCACCGTAGTTACTAGGAATATCGATATATATCAACAAACCATGCAAAATTACAAAAATAAGAACAAGTCGTCACAATTCTGGCCAAAATTTGAAAATAATGATAATCCAAGACCATTTCTTTATTTTTTTTGTTTTTTGTTTAAGTGATAGTTGGGCTTTTTTGTTCAAACCGAAAGAAATTAAAATTATAATCGACCTGATAGAAGTAATGAAATGAAATAAACGGGAAAGTGCCTCCCAAAAAGTTTTCTCAATAAACATCTCTACCATTGTTATTTTAGGAGAGACTTTGACCGGACCTTAAATAACAATTGTGTCCAGTAAGTTCAAATTGTATACAATTAAATAAATAAAGCTATGCTATAATTTAAGTAAATGATGGCTGAAATATCTTATTCTAACTAGTTGCTGAGTGATAAATGAATAAAAATAGGTATATACCTAAATGTAATTTACATTTTCCATATGTAGTATTGAATAGGTAAATTCTACGTCAGTTCATTTAGAAAAAATGTTTTCTTCATCAAATGAAACTACAACACATTTTCCATCTCTGACTTTTATTTTTTCTATTTTTCTTTTTCTTAAAGTGCTTGGGGCGTGAACGGAAAGATTTAACGTTTGAATTTATATTATATGGATGGAAAATGTGTTTGTTTCTTGGAGAATCACCTCCAAAGAAAAAGAATATGTCTGATCACAGATAAGCAGTTCAATTTCTACGTGGTCTTTGTATTGTGGTAGGAAAGTAGGAATGAAAGTGGAATTGGAGGTTGTACAGTAGAAAAACTGTAGCACCGCACACTCTGGAATAAGCATTAGCTTTACGATAGAATGGATACACTTCTCTGCCGAAGTACCGAGTGCCGCTAGTGAAACATTGTCTTGATGGAGTCCTCCTTAACCTTAACTATTTTCCGTTAACTTAACCAAACATCTTAGTCACAGTGTAATTGGATCCTTTTTTCTATTTCTAAACAATTACATTCTATTTTATTTTTATAAACATTAATTTTCAGTTAAAATGTCCATTTTATAAATACGAATTATTCAATAATATGAAAAAATTTATATTAATTTATCAACTTATTTTGGAAAAGTTCTTACTTTAAATTTATCTGTTTATTATAATGTTTTATTTTTTGATTCTACACACAAACTTGTTTACAAAAACTACCTAAAAAAGAGTGATTGCGTTGTTGGCAATTTATAATATTTTTCTTTCGGGTCCATAACTTTTCGGCACTGCCTTTGAGCGTAAGGAGATTTAATAGAGAGTCCTTTGAGAGTGAAGACACTTGGATACAAGAACATTTAGGCGCGGAATTTCATACTTAAATACTAGAGAATGCATGTGTACGTATGTGAATTTGAGTGTCCAAATTTTTGCGGTGAAGTGTATCTGTATGTGTGCACACTTACTGCGGTTTTGAATTACAAACAGATCTTGATCTCAAAAACCGCAAGCCTAAGTTACAGTGGCTGCCTACAAGCACATAATTTTACTATTGCCTGTCAAGACGAAGTTTATGATTACTATTTTAACAATTCAATGTAATAGACTGCAGTACTAAAATATTATGTGGTATTGTTATCTGCATTAATTAGGCGGATATCTTAACAAAGTAAGGAACATAAACAAGTACGAAAATAAAAAGAGAAAAATGGACTTGATTTAAAAAATAATAACATCCCAGCTTCCATGTGTCTTTTAATTTCTAAAAAAGTACAAATTACTAACGACTTTTGTTTTACTAAGAATAGAAGCAGGAGGAAGAATGATGTCATACTCCATTTAAATAAAATGGTTGGAAAGCTTTTAAGACATCCTTGAGGCTGAGTTTGCTAAATATAGCTAACATTGTTCACTAACAAAGATTTAATACAGAGATTATTATAAAAATAGCAGACAAATCCATCTCTTGAATTAAGTTTTTGTTATTTACAAGAAATTTTTCAGGTTAGGAAAAGCAAAATATTTGATAAAATGCGAACTGTCTTCATTTTCATAATTGGAAAATTTTTTTTAATATTCATTTAGAAAAAAAAATCAATGAAAATGAACATCTTCTGTACGTAAAAAGAAATTAGGACACTGTATTGTACAAACTAATAGATTCACGAATGTAGAAATAGAATTATTCAAAACCAGCACCAGCCAATATTTTTTCATTTGGATATTATTTTAAGAAAATATTTCTCTCATCTGCCTATACAAGAAATGTTAAATTATAAGATTTTGTTGTTACTACCTACTTAGTAGCAAATACCATAAAACTTCCTTGTGCTTTGAAATGAGTTGGAAAACTCGGACAGTTGGAATATATCTGTATATGAATGCCACTCAGAACACAAATGACTTTTTTTTTCAATCCTCACAATTCATTTATGTAGCACAGTAAACTGCATGTTGTCTCTAGAAAAAAATAAAGGAAATGAATGTATAGCTTGTATGTATATTACGACAAACTGACAAAGAAATTTTAGCTTATACACAGAGGTTACTGTAATGACATATCAGGGTCATAGCAATGTCAAAGTGGCTCCAGCCAGCCGCCATCTTCACAAAGGATGGCAGGAAGAAACGATAATTTATAACTAGTGGCCCCACAGCCGGCCGCTGCCTTTTCAATACAAGGGTCAATACATTACATCTAAGACAAGCACCGATAAAGCTGGCCACTGACCTAACTCACTGGTCACCGAACTAACCTATGTCGCACGCTACGAGAGATGTCCTAGTATGAGTGCTTACTTACACACTTGACAGTGTGTGAGTAAGACTAATATAAACTTCGTTCCACTGGAGGAGGGGAGCATTGTATCAGTAGCTACAGTATCACCAGTATTATCGTTATATCACTATAGCTTCAGTCTATTAGTATATATCATTACAGTTCGAGAGCGCGTCCCTATACAAGGTTAAACTTATAATTATTTTCATAGTTGTGCATATTAGTTTATTTATTTTAATCATTTTAAATTATTTGTTGTTTATATCCTATTTATTTCTAATTATTTCATGTTATTAGTTACCATTTCTCACATTTAAGTTATTGTAAAAATATAGTCTTTTTTATAAATTCAGTGTTAGTAATTCAAGCAATAACTCTCTAAACTAACTTCCGCCTAATAAATCCCTCTTCAAGACATCTAACTTCATACCTCAGGAATCACGACAATTGATTCCACTACATTACTATAAGGGAAGGTCGACCAAGTAAGTGTCAAACTGAAAGGAAGGAATTACTCTTTCAATGGCAGCGGTCTGAACTAGCTCACGAATATCTTAGGTTCTCTTGCCAAGGCAGTTTTCCTGTAGATTTTCCATTTTCTAGGAGCTAGCCAGTGAGCATCAGACAGCTCATTGTCTATAACGAAAAAAGGGTTATCTTTAACGAAAGGGTTGTCTATAACGGAAAAAGTAAAAACACTGAACAGAAAGGCTCCATTCGGTGATGGGATAAAAGCCTTCAAAGCTTAGTCCTTCATAAAGAATTTGAGGCTTCCATTAAAAAGTAAAAGATCTGGTATGAAAAACACACAGTACTTTCTCTTACTGCAGTTTACATAGTTCATTTTTTTAATTTATTTATTTACTTTTATTTATTTATATCATTTTACATATAACCGAAATATATTGGTAACCGAAATATAACATAAAAGCTAATTTTACGACCGTGTCAAATTTTCAAAATTCAAATAAAAAAATAATGATTTTTACATTTTTCGAAATTTAAGTTTTTTAAGTCCCACAAATCGCAATAATTTGCTAATGTATTTATCATGTGTTGTGGAACGTCTGGTAGAAAGCTAACGATACCGACTTCATCGGTGAACATCACAGTTTACATTCATATTTGTGTTACGAATACCCCTTCTGTCATAATCTGGCAAATTTAGTTTGTCTTTAGAAACATTTGAGTTCGCTGATGGCTAAGCCATATGACGACATTGGTACACTCGGACACATCGGACACATAGGTGGTGGCGTAACATTGAGATAAGATTCGCTAGTCTGCTGCTTGAGGATATTCCTGATAATTACCTCCGGTGTTACACGGACAGTACCAGAATGGATGGTAGGTCTGGGGTCTATTTTGCTACTCCAAAGATCTCCTTTAAACTTGCCATATTAACTTAATTACACATATAAATTATTTATTATATTTACAAATTATTATGGGCCAGCTCGCTTAGAGCACACACATAAATTACATATAAATTAAATTTAGATTATCATTTTTAATTGTAAAATTTTTCTAGAGAAGTTGATTTTTGGTAGGTTCCGGGTGGGAGAAAGCTATTTTATTTTAATATCTGTTTCCAAATTAATGACCAGAACCAGCTCAAGTTCTGATTTTTTTTTTTTTTAATTATTATTTTTAAGGTGCACAACATCTAAGATCTTTTGCATCCGATAATCAACTTCAATGACACTATACTAATTGGGCATAACATTAGATTACCTATAAATTGAATAGCCTTTCATAAATTACTGCAATCTTCAAAGAAACGGAGGTATAGTACTAAAGATCATTTAATGCCTAATCCTGAAACAACTATTTACATATTAGTACACTTATACCATACACATTCCAACAATCAGATTCATACGTAAAAACATTCATCTTAATAAATACATTCATGCCTATAAATACAGTCATACTTATATTCAGCCTAATAATTCTTACACCTAGGTAAAAAGTTGTGGTGTAGTATTCGATAATAAAAACACCCCACCACACTAAAATCCTAACCTAAATTAAAATCCCTTCTATTTACAATAAAATTTCACATTCATACGACCGACACACATATGTCGGGGTGCCAATACCAAAGTACCGAGGTTTCCTAAAATAAGCGGGGTAGACGTCCCCGGAAGACTGGAAGTTTGCCACCTCTGCCCCGGAATTGACACTCCTACACTTCATTCACACACACACACACATTATTCTAAACTTGAAGAAGATCAATAATCAGAAGTTCGATATTAAAAAAGGTTTTTTTTTTCAGTTTTTCTTGATTCTTCTGAAAAGGGCTCCGCTTTTTTTAAGCTTAATATATTAAACACCCTTGTTAGATTTATCAGGCCTTCGTGGCCGTCTTCATACAAAACAATAAAACCTGAGTCTTCAAAAAATTATTTTTTATTTTTTTTCGCACTGTTTTAAACTTTGCATAAAGATATTGATTATCTACTTTACTAGGAAGTCCAGACAATTGTAAAACTTTAGTCCAGGCTGAAGTAAAAACTGCAACCATTAGGTCAATGAAAGAGTTCTTGCAGCTTCCCTAGCATTCTAGCTGTACTTTTCCAAAAAAAAAAAAATCTTATTTATTTATTAAATCGTGATAAACATTATAGAAATGAACATCTTATGGTGCGAGAAGTCGAAGGTTCTTTCATTCATTTAAATAACATTAAACTCCATATTTAATAAAAAATTAAAATGATATATTGGCAGTCTGATACATTCACAAATATATTTGATAGCCATCAATAATATGACAAAATAAATATTTATATGAAAGCAGATAAATGTATGTGACATGTTAAGAATCAGCCTTATTATCAAATCATAAACCTCTTCTGTATACTATTCATGTATATTGATCCTCAAGTCAGATGTGATTTGCAGTAAAGCCTAAAGCTGTCAATAGATCGTAATAGAGACATATAATCTTCGATATATATATCCAATAAATCGATGGAACACATTGTTCCATATTTCTCGATTATCAAAGCTGCGAGTATATCTTTACACGGCGAATAAAACATGCTTTTTTTTTTTTTTTTTTTTTTGTAATTCTGCAATCAAAACATGGAAGGGAAAAATATTTATGCCTTTAATTTTGAACGTAAATCCATTTATGTTATTTATTTTACTTTCTTGCTGCCTATAGGACAGATTATATATACGAGATTCCTGAAACCTGTACCAAATTGAGAGCAAACAGGCTAGGAAATTGTTTAAAAAATACATTATTCGACCTACAATAACTGTCGCTGTACACAATTCAATTAAAAATTTAATTTACTGTTATCAAATTGGAAAGAATAAAAATGATAAATATCTTATAATTTCTATATTCGTTATTTAAAATTTGTGGAGAAGAGCCCAAATGTCACTTAGCTTTTATCTAAACTTAAAGCCGTTGTGAAAGAAAACATTTTTTAGTAAGAAAATGCTTTCTTACAACGGGCACCCTGTTTCTCCTACAGACTTACAACAGTCGAGTGAATATCTAAAATCCAAGTTGATGGTGTGGAAAAGTAACTTGTATCTTTGTGAATTGAAAACTTTACTATCAAATATTGAGTCTTTCATTATTTTTAGACGATTTTTTTCTCTCTTAGCTATTTTTTAGTTAATAATAGAATATTTTTTTAAGAGAGTTTAAGTAATAAAAATCTGTCACTCATTTATTTGAATAATTATTATTATCTAATATGATATGCCTTTTTTTTATATTTAACACGCCAAATGTTTCTAAAGTAAATAAAGATACAATTTAATGCAAAATTAAAAATTATTTAGAAATACAAATAACAACCACATCCTCTCGAGTAGGAATTAGGTGGAACCGATTTCTTCTGAATATTGATCATTCTTTAGTTTCTACCTTCTTCTTAGGCTCCAGAAATTTTTTTAGTTACTTTACCATATTTTCTTAAATCCTTAATCCATACTTTTTTGCCGAGAATTAATTCTGGTGGAACACGGTCTCGATGACGTCGTTGTAATTTCCTCTTCCTCTTTCACGTATCTTCATCTCTTTCACTCTCAATAACACTTGATCAATAAAACATTGGTGGCCAAATTGTTCACAGCATAGTGGATTTAAGTTTACGCCCTATCTTTAACTCCGCTGTAGAAAGACTACTTTGTAAAGGTGCCTTTCTGTAGGTAAACAGTACCAGTTCTAGATTTCCATTTGTACGTAGCAAACCCACAGAATTTTCCACTTGAAAATGGAGGCCAACGTTACACCTTAACTCGTGAGGTATGCCGTATCTTCCGAACACATTCTTCAAGGCGTTGATTAGTATCTCCTGCTGTGTTAGATGCCAAAGGTATTGTTTTTAAGAAATGATAGAAATAATCTTCAATTATAAAATAGGTTTTTTTTTTTTATGTGTCAACATATCCATGCCTGCGAGAGACCAACGAAGTTGAAGAAAAGCAGTCGGATGTAAAGGTTTTCTACTATGTTCTTATTTTGGCAGCAGACATTGTAGTTTGCTATGTTCTTCGAAAACTTTTTAGTTATGCCAGGTCATCAAACCGTGTTTCTTGCTAATCTGCCACATTTCTTGATATTCTAAGATGTTCCCCTGTAGTTTGGTCAACATTAAAAGTATAAGACATTTTGGAATAACAATTCGGTCACCCTTATGATAGAAGAATGAGTCTTGTCCTTTGATTAAATCCATCGACTGACCATCTCGGCTAGCCCTCGTATTTCCTAACCCGTTGTACTGTGCTCTTTAATGATTTGATGTAGTAAATCTGAAACCGAAATAGAGTTCTGGACGACGTTCAGCAGGTTCAACAAGCCAACCAGCGTGGTGTGAAACAGAAACAATAAGTTGATATAGACTCTGTACGTGAAATTAATAAATTTGCTCTGACGATGGAGGAAAATTGCGAAACCGGTCAGGAATATGAGAAGTATGCATGCTACGACGGATAAAATACCAGATGGTTATCCAGCTTGCGGACCCTTCTACATATTCAACAACTCTCTTGTAAGATTAAAAATTTAACGCCAAAAATATTGCACAGCTATCTATCTTCCGCTTGCATAGTGTTGCCGATGTGCCGTGTTTGAGAAAAATCTTCTTTTTTTAATTTTTTTTTTAAGTTCATTAAATTTGACATACTAACTATGGATACAGCGACATGTCACTTCCGTTTGTAACTTTTCTTTAAGAAAATGGTTTTTATAGGGGGGTTTGGAGGAGCTGGGAACATCACGCTTCCCTCAAAAATGTTGTTTTTTATTTTCCTAGTACTTACTCCTAGTAAGTGAAAGTATTGTAATCGTATAAATTTTCGATATCGAGTTTTCACCGGAAATATCCGTTTTGCGTCTCCTGAGGCCAAAAAAGTGGTTCTTAGCAAATGCTCTGTGTGTGTGTACATATGTGTGTGTGTGTGTCTGTGTATGTATTTGAACAGCATAACACAAAAATGAAAAACCGCAGAATGTTCAAACTTGACATTCCATTTAGGAATCACCATGGGATCTGACAGTACCTTAAACGTCAAAATTCCTCAACCGGAAGTACCACTTTACCAGTTTTTTTTTTTTTTACTTTTTGCGATTTTCTCAAAAATGGCTTCAACAATTTTCTTGAAACATGTAAGATCAACTACACATACAAAGAGCTACAACTTTTATCTGTAATATTTCTCCGAAAAAATGATGCATTTAAGGGTACTTTTGAGAGAGGGCTGGGGTTACGATTTTTCTAAAGTGCTTTTTCAGTTTATTAGACAATTCTGTCATCTAAATAATGTTAATTAGAATTAGATGTGTTGTGGAAATTCAGAGTTTGAAAAATAATCTGATGACCGGAAGTGCGTTTACTTAACTAAATGATTTTTTTTTCACTTTTTCGCGATTATCTCAAACATGGCTCCGACGATTTTTCTTGAAACTTCGTAAATAAACTACGCATACAAAGATGTACAACTTTTATATAAAACATTTCTGTGGAAAAATTCATTTAAAGGCACTTCTAGGGAGATGAAGGGGTTATTATTTTTTTTTTTTTCTTAAGTGCTATCATAGTAGTTTATACAATTCTATCATCCAAACTAAATTAATTAGAAACCAATAGACGAACGCAATTTCAAGTTTCATGGAAATTAGTTAAGCGGAAGTGCGTTTTATTGAACAGTTTTTTTAAGGTTTAACGAATTTCATTAAATTTGGTATACTGGATTTAAAATTTGTCAATTATAGTTTTGAAAAGTGGAGTAAGAGAAAATTGTGTGGGTGTTTCACACTAGATAACATTGAAGACAACTAAAGATTTTAGTAATAGTTATAGCTTTTGAAGAAAATACGACGATCGAAACTTTGTAGATTAAGGTCAGAGAAATTTGTGCGAAGTGTTTCACTACAGATTTAGGTATTTATTAATTTTATAATTCCATTATATTGAAAAATCTATTATAAATGTAGGTACTCTGAGTGTCGGCGCCTTAAAATATTAATTAGCTCCGCATCATTATTACTGAATGTTTATAACAATAGTTGTTAGAATAGAATAGAATAGAATAGAAATGTGTTTATTTAGAAAAACATAAAGATTGATGCAAAATAGAAAAAAACTAACACATTTAGACATGGAAAAATCCGTCTGTCGAGGTCTGTGCTAATGAAACAATAAAAATAAAACCATTTTCAAGATAATAAGCAATAAAAATAAAGTTTTTCTTAAATATACTAACTTAAAATAAATGAATACACATACTCTGGATTTTTATTTTTATTTACACTTCTGTTTTATATTCATTATATTTTTTGGGTTTACAAGTTTTTTATATTCATGTTTACTTGTAATTATTATTGATATTTCTTATTTTTATTTCTAACTACCAATTGAATTCTCTTACTAATTCCGCACGATATAAACCAGCTATTTTTACATACATAACCAGTCGCCCCCAAACAAGACCATTTAGCAAAGTTATAATCTCTTCCTTAGAGTAGCATTTCTTACCTAACTATTTTACTCTCATTTCTTGTAATATCGTACACTTGCCTATAAAATGGTATGTGTCCTCTTTTTCACGAGAATTACATAAGGAACAAATATCTGCACCATCTTGGCTCCAAGGTTTTGAATTTAAATTAAGTAACTCGGTTCTGCACTTAAATATCCATCTCATGGAAAGCAGATCCAGTTCATCATTTAAATACGGTGCACACCCGCTGGTACTGAGCTGAGAGTATAACATATATTTTGATTGTGAACATTTTTTGAGGTTAAACTCTTTTTCTTTTTTAATTAGGCTTTGCAACAATAGTTGTTATTCAAAATATAAAATTCAATTGAAGTTGGTTTCTATACTTTTGGATAATTGAACGAAAATTAACAAAAGATAGATAGAGCTGGAATTCTGCTAAAGTAAAATAATTATATAATTGAAAATCGCAGTGTACTGCATAGGACAGCAAGTAACGTTATTTGATATTGTAACTTGGTATAACAAATTTTCATGTTATTAAACGAAAATTTCTATACAAATAGATATTAAATATAATTACTTATATTGGTGTTCCCGTCGGAGATTTTAAAAGTAACTCTTAGGAAAATATAAATACCGTCTAAGTTTATTACTTATCGACTGTGATCAAATTCCACTAAAATATATTCGTTCCTTCGTTTCCCTTTGTTTGAGCATTCCTAAATAATAAATATAATATAAACGTCCTGGAAGAACAAAGAAATGTGTTAACATTGGAAATAGGAAAAAGTGTATATACGTAAAAATATATACATATATATATATATTTATAAAAACATGTATGTATCAGGGTCTTTGCGGCAAATACCAGTGGGGATTTTAAAAGCATATTTTTTTTTCTGATATTAAAAAATGTAAAATATCTTCATACCAGCATAAAAAAAAATATATATAATATATATATGTGAGTGTTTATCACATGAGAAAATGGATAGAAGCATGTAGGGATCAAAAAGGGAATATTGGATAAAGAATTCCCAGGATACTGCATTTATCCGGGGTTTCCTGCTAGTGACAACGCGTCTTCACTTACAGATTTCATAATATAACATTCCAACAGTCTACCATTCTGTTACAACAAATAACCTTTTTCTAAAAAAAGAAATAACATTGGTAATATCATAAAAGTAAAACATAAGTCAAAATAATAATGTTTATATTATTATTTAAACAATTTTTCACCCTTATTGTTACTTTGTTTTGAAATATAATTTTCGTTAGTTTCTCTTGGTGTTATTAAGATGAAATATTGCAAGCTTGTCAAATTTTTGATATCGAGGTTTCACTGGAATATGCACGTTTTCAGTTACTATAGGTCCGAAAATATTAGAAAATGGTGTGTGTGTGTGTTTTGCCCAGCATAAGTGAAAAAAGGAAAACGTTGAATATGTGGATGGGTCCACAATGCTGGATAATATCTGGTATTTTAATCCGTCGTAGCATGCATATTCCTTTTGAACAGCATAGCACCGGTTTCGGATTTCCATCCATCATTAGAACAAATTCACCAAGTTTGTGTAGAGATTTCAACTTAACGAAATATTTTTGTCATACTCACACTTCAGAGACATTTTCCGTGATAGCCTGCTTCTTTTTGTGATCATGGACCGGTTTCTGGGTTCGCCCAACTTCAGGATGCGTTAATCACCCAGTGTAATAACAGACTTGCACAGAGCAAATTCAGTTTACACACAGACTAGTCTTTTAAATGTATTTAAAAACTAAACTCTTAACTAGGTCAATAGTGGTAGGGTGGTGACACCTGAGTGGCAAAATGGATACATGTTTACGTTTTTAAAGGGGCATATTTTCTTAAAATGGAAACATCGAACACTTGGAGGTATAATCTTAAGAGTTTAGATTAGGTTGTAGGAGGGAGATTCACTTCATAATTAACTTATCTATACTATCTTATTGTACTGGTTATTTATTTATAACAGCGTGAAATAACACTGCGTCATCCGTGTGCTGCTGTGAAATAGTCACTGACAAGAAAGGACAAATTACGAGTCATAAGATAGAATAGATAAATAAATAATATTTTGTTAAACTAAAATGATCAAAATAAATAAACATTCAAACAATATACGAGGTGTGGCTATTAAATAACGAGACTGACCCTGCTACAGTAGAAGTACGCATGCGTCATACGCCAGCGACCGACAGCTGTATAGCATGAAGCCTTCTCTTTCGAATGCAGTACCTCTCGCTTCTGTAAACAAATCCGTATAGCCGTAGCCTTCGTTCGCATTAGAGTTGTTTTTTTTGTTTCACGCCAAAAAAATGGTAAAAGTTACAATATAGCAACGAATTGTTGTGAAATTTCACGTGAAACTTGGAAAAACCGCTACTGAAACTTTTAATTTATCGAAAGAAGTGTATGGCCATGAATGTTTATCGCGTGCACGTGTTTTTGAGTGGTTTAAGCGTTTTCAAGATGTCCGAGAAGACATTGAAGTTGATTCACGCCCGGGTCGTCCTTCCACGCCAAAAACGGTAATCTGGTTCGATCTGACCATCGGTTAAGTATTCCTGCGATTGCTGAAACTGTAGGAATTGACAAAGAATGTGTACGGCAAATTTTACATAACAATTTTAACATGAAAAAAGTGTGTGCCAAAATGGTGCCTAAAATTCTCACATTTGAAAACAAGAAGCTCGCAAAAATCTTTGTACTGACACATTAAATGCCATTGAATTAATAATCACGAAGTAAAATTAGTGTATTTTATTAAGATTTATATTTATAATTAATAGTGTAAATAAGATCAGTTCTCGTGAATTTCTCCGTAGCTTTTCGTATATATATTTGATTTCTTCCTTTGTTTGTGATGTATCTTTCTTAAGATATAGTAAGATGGCTAAGTATTATTTAATCATATACCTGCTCCTACGACGTGATATCGCAAGCAGACAGTCATTATGTTTTTGTTAAAAGCTTGTTTGTCCTACTTATATGTATACTGCATTAATATAGATAAATAAAGACAAAAATAATAATAAACTAAATGCCATTGAAAATGATCCAATCTTATTGGAAAGGATAATAACATGTGACGAATCTTGTTTTTTTTACTTATGATCCCGAAACGAAGCGCCAATCCATGCAATGGAAGAGCCCAACTTCACCGAGAGCCAAAAAATCTCGAATGACCAAATCAAAATTCAAAGCAATGATGATTGTTTTTTTTTTCAATATTCATGGGATTGTGTGTACCTTCACTGGGTTCCTGAAGGTCAAACTATTAATTAACATTACTACCTTCACTTTCTTGCTGAACTCCGTGAAAGAATAATGAAAAACGACCCGAATTGTGGAAGGTCAAGTCATGGGTTCTCTACCAAGACAATGCGCCGGCTCATTCCGCATTGCCTGTCAAGAGATTTCTAGCCAAGTACAGCATCCCAGTGTGAGACCATCAGCCTTATTCGCCGGATTATTGCACCATGAACTCCACCAGCACCATGACTTCTATCGTATATGAGCAGGTGGTTTGATGACACTAAACGTATTTCGCATTTCACACTTCACAATTAACATATCATCCACGCACGCATGTATACCTCCGCATGTAGCAATATGGGTGCTTTACATGTCTACATAACATAGCATAATATACCAGATAAAATCGGGAAAAACCAAAAGTCTGGGAAAATTCTAACTTGATATTTCCTTTATGTTTGACCAAAATCGGTCAAAGTTTTTTTTTTTTTACTTTTTTTGCAATTTTATTGAAAATGGATTCTTAAAACTTGGTATCACCTAATTACCCTTATATAAGTTGCCATAAGTTCTATTCGTATCTGGGAAAATTCATCTAAAGGTTTGTTTTTATTGGCGGAAAAGGATTATACTATTCTAGTTATTACAATATGATTCTATTCTTTATATATTATTAATTAGAATTAATAATATCAGTAAACAGGAAGTGCAGTTTTACGGAACAGTTTGTTCAAAATTCTATGATTTACTCCAAGAGGTTTTGTTAAGGTTGGAATAGCCCTAACACATTTGTTTGTAATTTTTTTACAGCAAGATAACGCCACTTCGCCATTCATTTCTAGACTAGTGGTGAGTTTGGGGAACCAGCTTCCCCCTGATTTCCCTTCCTTAAGAAGATTAAAAATGTAGACAAAATAAAATAAAGTAGAAGATGTGTCTTTTTAGCTGTAAATTATATAGCGGCTATTAATTAAACAGCAGGTTCAATAGATATTATTGAAATTAGATTTCAAAAAATAATTAATTACAATTTGGATCTATTATTATTATTATTTTTACTTTCTCTTACTCCTCCCCTAGTAAGAGGAAGTATTGTAATCGTGACAAATTTTCGATTTCGAGTTTTCGCCGGAAATATCCGTTTTGAGGTACCCTGAATCCAAAAAAGTGGTTTTTAGCAAATGGTCTGTGTGTGTGTGTGTGTGTGTGTGTATGTGTGTGTGTGTGTATTGTATGTTTGTGAATAGCATAGCTCAAAAACGAAAAACCGTAAAAAGTTGAAACTCGCTATTCCGTTTAGGTATCACCATGGGATCTGATAGGACGTTATGTGTCAATATTCCTCAACCGGAAGTACCACTTTACAAGTTGATTTTTTTTACTTTGTTGCGATTTTCTCAAAAATAGCTCCGATGATTTTCTTTAAACTTGGCATATCAACTACATATACAAAGAGCTACAACTTTTATTTGAAACATTTCTCCAGGAAAATTCATTTAAGGGTACTTTTGGGGGAGGGATAGGGTTAGGTTTTCATCTAAAGTGCTATTTCAGTTTATTAGACAATTCTGCCTTCTTGATAATGTTAATTAGAATTAAACATGTTGTTGAAATTCCGAGTTTGAAAAAAAATCGGATAACCGGAAGTCCGTTTATTTTAACACTTTACTAAATGATTTCTTCACTTTTTCGTGATTTTCTCAAAAATCGCTCCAACGATTTTCTTGAAACTGCATGTATATATGTATACTAAACATGCAAAGATCTACATCTTTTATTTAAAACATTTTTCTGGGAAAATTCATTTAAGGGCACTTTTAGGGGGAAGGGAGGGGTTACAGCTTCCTGTAATTGCTATCATTTGTTTGTCCGTGATGATTGTACAATTCTATCTTCCAAACAAAATTAATTAGAAATAAATAGATGGCCAAAATTCCGAGTTTTAAGGAAAATAGTAAACCGGATGTGCGCTTTTACTGAAAAGATTTTTCAATTTTCGAGGAATTTCGTTAAATTTCGTAGACAAACTATAACATTTGTCAATTATAATTTTGGGAACAGGAGTAAGAGAAAGTTGTGTGAGTATTTCACTCCAGATTTTTTTTTTTTTTAATTGAAGGCGCGTCAACATCTATGGTCATTGGTGTTCTGTCATTACAGACAACACTGTCCATCATCGGACAGTGGAGCTGTAATGGCTCCTAGGAAGAAAAAAATCTACGGGCATCACACTTGGACTCGAACCCGGGTCCTCCGCGTGGGATTCCACACGCCAACCACTTAGCTATTCCCTTCCCTATCTATTATTATTACACATACTTTTTGAGGAAGACACAAATTTATATTAATATGGCCAGTTTTGGAAGATGCTTCTCGACCGTTCTTAAATGATGGATAATGATGGAGTTGTCATGATTTGCAGTTTAACATTTCTTATTTTTATGCCTTGATAAAGACAATATATTTTTCGAAACGTTAGCAAAAATATAAGTTTTTTTATTTTTAAATACCGAATCTCACTATCCTCATGTTATGTAATGGTGATGATTGTGTGTATAGGTAGCTTGTGGCGTAGCGTTTTAGTGAAAAGGGCTTATAAGTTTAAAAGAGAATGAAGTGTTTACAATAATAATGAAGTCGCACTGTTTTTCAAAAGATATATTCTCTAAGAGAAAATAAGTTAACAACAATATGCTTATAATATAATTGGAATAAATTCTTTAAACTTGATACTGGCTCTGATGTTTTCACTTTGGTAGCTAGAACGAGTCTGTAGTAAATTTAAGTATTTTACAATATCACACTATTATGTTTAAGAAATTAAGTATTTATCAAGATTAATGCAAAACTGGCACAGATATTTAGAGAGCAATTCCTGAAGTGTCCTGTCTGAAGGTTGATGTGAGACTCTCTACTTTTTTGAACTGAACTATTTGAAAGCTATGGCAGACTCTATTCTTTGGAATTGCTCTCTCTCTCTCTCGCGGGGGAATTTTCTTACAAAGGTTTGGCCTAACGGAATTTAGTGTCTTTGTTTTCTTAATAGCAATGACAGATTTAATATACCTGGTTCTAAAATACACACTTTCTGAAGGTAAATTCACAGCACTAAAATAATTATAAAATATTAACAAAAATACAATTTTGGATACTATAAAATATTCAGAAACTTTAAACTATTATTTTCAATTTTGTCCTTCCACTACATTATCCCCCCTCCTGGAGAAATTTTTCGGCACGAAAAATTTGGGAGATAATCTGGAGTTGTAGAGGCTTGGAAGTTATCGAGAGGCGTGTGTGTAACCTCTGCAAGGTGGCCGTGTGTTGTAGGGTGCAGTCATCTTCTTCTGGAGCAAACGCTGCTTGAAGGTGTGAGCGTTGCTGTGGTGTTTGAATGTATTCTCAAGCGAACGCTGCGTGAGTGGGTGAACGTTGCTGTGGTGGTAGGCTGATAGGTGAACAGCGAACACTGCTTGGCGAGTGAGAGTGTTGCGGATGAAGAAGTGACTGGCAATGGGTAGACAAGTCGGTACTGTAGGTGTGTATGTAGTTTCTTGAATTAACTCTATATGGACAAAAAAAAACTCTTAAGTATTTCAAAAATAATTAACAAATAAATAAATACACAAAATACGCAAATAAAAAAAATATATATATTTAATAAGCGTGCAGGGATGCGCAAGGATGTGAGGATGATCGCAAGGGGTATGAGAAGATGAAGATCTTTTCCTTTTGTAGAAATCTTGTGTTTCTGAAAATAATCATACAGAGTTATACATAAATTTATATGATAAAATTCTAACAAATAACGTGCAATATTGACTAATCATGCAATTATAACATGCAATTAAATTCATGCGCATGCAATAACATTCATACTCATGCAATTGTGCAGACGACGAAGATTCTTGGATCTGTAAAAGAGAGGTTAAACAAATTTAAATTTCAACAAATATTAGTGTAAAAATTATTAAAGTTAAGAAGTAAAGATGAATATATATCTTGAGGGAGTATGCACAAGGGTGAAGCCGACTGTATGTTCATCAGCTCTTCAGCTTTGCTGTGTTTTCTAGATACCTTAAGTTAACAATAACATTAAAAATACATTAAAATACAAATGATAAACAAGTACAAGAATAATACAAATTATTTAATTTCCTTTTAAGGCAAACTGAAAAAAATATTAATTAATTAGGAAAATGCAATATATAAAAAAAATATTAATATCATCTCATCAAAAGTAACTACGAATTCACTTGGTGATCTTGATTTCTGCAAAATAAAATAAATTACAATTATTATTTAAATATACAATGCAATAATTACAAATATTAAAGCCGGAATAATTTTATGACTCGAAGTACGATAGTTTTCAGTGCTGAAACAAAAATAATATGTCATTATTGCAACAACTTAATTAGATATAAACCTGATACATTTATTCTTACATATAACATTTACATGTGGTGTAGTATGTAAAGTTAAGAAGTATGATATATTGAGAATTATTTCAAGAGATTATGTCCAGTATGTATTTCAAGTGTTATGTATTGTGTGCGCGAGGTGGCACAGAAATTTTGTGGCTAGTTACTAGGGATTTTAGTGAACTTAGCGATTAGTACTAAATTGGTGCGTTTGAGTACTATTTGAAAATTGAATGTTGAATTTAATTGTTAGATACGTGCGCAAATTAATGATTGCCCTGTAAGAATGTTTCTACAAGTATTCATTGGAAATTGCCTTTTAATTGCGAAAGTATGAATTCGCCAGAAAATTTGGAATTTTTGACATTGTCCGCATGCAAATGAAGGGACGTGATGCCATAGTTAGGTATTACCTAGTTAGACAGGACTGATGGAAGCAGCTATGATTGCGCCATAGTCATATCAGGTTTTCGAGAAAGCGACTGAGGGCTAACTCGTTTTGGGCTGTATTTGGAAACAATTACGAGCCGTATGTCCAAATTTTGAACAATATTGGCAAGTGGGCCTATTTTGGAGGTTATTGCTAGTTTCGTTACCATTATTATGACTATACTGGGATCTATCTGAATAAGGGTTAAATCGCGAATTGTTTGAATTAATTCGAGGGCTATGATTATTACTATAATATTGATTATTATTATTATTATTGTTATAACGATTATTATTATATACCCTACGATTGAAATTTTTTGGTACATTAAAATTGTTAGGCATTTTGCCAAAGTTAGTACGAGGTTTTGGTCTGAATTTATTGGTGCAGTCCACGTCAAAATGTGGACCGGAACAATGTCGGCAAGGTCTGTTCCTTATTACATTAAATACTCTACAAGTGGTAGTTGGTTTTAATTGTGGCTTTTGACTTTTATTACGATGCGGGCATTCTCTGTGGAAATGCATTTGTCCACAGTAACGACAAGGAGATGGGGGTGTACGATTATAAGTTTTCGAAGTAACAGCGAAAACTGTGGGGTTTGTTTCAGAAGCCTGAACTTCTTTTAGGGCATTGGCATAGGAAAGTGCTTCATCTAATTTTTGAGGTAGCTTCGTTCGTACCTCATTACGAAGCGGTTGAGGAAGTGATTTCAGGAACGCATCAGTGGCCAGTTTATCTAATATTGTTTGTAAGGCCTCGAGTGGGTTAGCTTGAGCTTTTAAATGAATGGCGGATTGGATATGTCTAATCCTATCCGCGAATGTTTCAGGAGACTCAGTGGGCAAGGACTGAATATTAGTCATCTGTTGTAAGAGGACTAGGGGTGTTTTCTCCTTACGAAATCGGGCTAGAAGTCGCTCAGAAATTAGAGGATACGTTATATTTGTACCCTGGCGTTGTAATTCCGCTTTCTGGGTGTCGTAAAAGATTTTTGCAGACCCTGAGAGTCTAAGTGCTAATATTTCTAATTTGGCAGCGTCGTCCCAGCCAGAAAGACTAGCACAATGGCTAATTTGGTCTAGGAAATCGGACACTTTGGCTGAATTTTCGCCATCGAAGGTGGGTAAGCTATTAATTAATTGTAAATTTCTTAAAGAACTAGCTGGTTGATTGCTGGGGGTGGGAGGAGGATTGGCTAATTGTTGCTGAGCAAGCAAATATTCTACAGCGGCGTCGATTTTCATGTTTTGTCCGTTAATTTTATACATTTTGGAAATCAAAATTCACAAGGGATAATGCAAATACAAAATTTTAAAAATGAAATTCAGTAGAAAATTCAATTATGGGAAATATTTAAATACTTCCGCTGAGAAACTAATTTAAAAGTTAATAAAATTATCTGATGGATAATTAGTTTAATTATTAAATTGGAAATTTTACGTACTTGTAAATTTGTGGATTCTTGTTGAAAATATCCCACCGCTGGCACCAATGTTATGTAATGGTGATGATTGTGTGTATAGGTAGCTTGTGGCGTAGCGTTTTAGTGAAAAGGGCTTATAAGTTTAAAAGAGAATGAAGTGTTTACAATAATAATGAAGTCGCACTGTTTTTCAAAAGATATATTCTCTAAGAGAAAATAAGTTAACAACAATATGCTTATAATATAATTGGAATAAATTCTTTAAACTTGATACTGGCTCTGATGTTTTCACTTTGGTAGCTAGAACGAGTCTGTTTAGTAAATTTAAGTATTTTACAATATCACACTATTATGTTTAAGAAATTAAGTATTTATCAAGATTAATGCAAAACTGGCACAGATATTTAGAGAGCGATTCCTGAAGTGTCCTGTCTGAAGGTTGATGTGAGACTCTCTTTTTTGAACTGAACTATTTGAAAGCTATGGCAGACTCTATTCTTTGGAATTGCTCTCTCTCTCTCTCGCGGGGGAATTTTCTTACAAAGGTTTGGCCTAACGGAATTTAGTGTCTTTGTTTTCTTAATAGCAATGACAGATTTAATATACCTGGTTCTAAAATACACACTTTCTGAAGGTAAATTCACAGCACTAAAATAATTATAAAATATTAACAAAAATACAATTTTGGATACTATAAAATATTCAGAAACTTTAAACTATTATTTTCAATTTTGTCCTTCCACTACACTCACTATCCCATCATTGACTGTATTTTCTAAAGAATCAATTTGACCATAAATTGGACTATAATCAGAATCAATTATTTTTTGTACATCTAAAAATTCTTAAATATTTCTTAGAAACTTGTAGAATGTTTGGTTTTTTTTTTTTTTTTTCTTGAAATTTCCTAAATTTTCTTTTAACCATAAATTGTAGAAGTTTAAGTCTATAAAAAGTTTTATTTTTATCTGTATCACCCAATTAAAATATGGTAAGTTAATAGGAGGAGATTGGTCAAGTACCACTAACCTATATAGCATAAACGCCGTAACCTGTTATCCTCTCGTTGTCAGTAATGTGCAGCGCCATCCTATCGATAATTTTAAAATAATATAATTAATAAATATTATATTTCATAGACTTGATCACTAAATATTTATTTTCCTTTTTAAACAGTAATCAATTATGATTCTAAGATTTCAGTAATAAATCGTATCTTTCTAGTGTTTTAATTTTATTTCCTTACTTATATGGTCGTTAAGAAACTCAAATCAAATTAAATTCTGAGATATGCCTCTCTGCTCCAAACATTTCTTTCGATAACAGCATAGGAATTAGCCCATGTCATCGGATCGGGCATGGGACATAAAATAAATGCAAACAGTATTGAAAACCAAAAATTATATCAGAAAAATATTCTCCAATATGGTTTATCACATGATAAGCATCTTACTTACTGGTTTTATGTGAGATATAATGTCATCGAACCTTGTTTTAGAAATAATTAAAATTCCTTTTCCGAATAAATTTTAAATATCTCGTTTGTCTAGATATGAGTTTTCAATTTTCCAACTTGTCACTTTATTAAAAATTAATTAACAACAAAAAAAAATGAAGATCAGATATTAACGGTTAAAGCAGGTCCTTTTTTTTCCTTTCAAATACGATACAATATTAATTGAGAGAGAATTTTTATTGAAGTTTCAAATAAAAGCTTATTAAAGAGATATCTTTTATAAATATTAATGACCCGGTCCTTTCTTATTTCAACTTCTCAAGATATCTTCTTAAACAATTACTAAATGAAAATAAGAATTCTATTGCAAATATTTGATAGATTTCACTTCAATAATTAACAGAGTAAGATTACTTTTGTTGCTTCATTGTTTAAACAAATCTTATTTAAACATTGGAATTCAATTAATTGATTTTCACTTTCTATTGTTTACACTTTATAAGTAAATCCGTTTTATTAATTTTTTTTTATTAAAAGTAAAACTTGTAATTTTCAAGTCTAATGTACACCTTTTCCTTTTCATTATCACTCACTATTTCCGGGTTGTCCTATATCCGGACATTAATATTTTACCTTCTAAGGCACTTTGGTTTTTCACTCGTCATCACCAACATCTGCAATTGTGATCCATATCTTTCACCAAACCTCTTCCCTTCATCTCCCGGCTTTAGGGACCCTTGCTTCTAGTATTTCCTTCTGTACATCCAAATCCTCTCTATACCTGTTAGATTTAAAGTTAATAAGTGAAGTGTTGTCAACATTTTAGGCAGACTTAATATCCGACTATCAAACAATATGGCCGACTAAATCCGTCTCACTGTACAACTCCCTTAACTGTACTTATTTCCCATTTATTCCATAAGTGCTCCTGATTATATTCTCACGTAATATGTGTATAATTTCTCCTGATATATTAGTATCTGCAGGTTCCCCCATCCATACGATATTACTGGTTAAACTTACATGAGAAGTTTTTATACTTTTTTAACAATTCACTAATTTTCACTGCCGCTTGTTTCATCAAACGTAACTACCTATTTCAGACTGTCTCTTCAGTGACTTCATTCTTCTAATGGTATAATCTGTAGGAATTTAGTCTGTGGAAAAGTAAATTAAAAAGATAAATTTCCTTCGTTCGTCTAAAGAATGAAGAATCGTAATGGTGGGATTTCGATAAATCTCATAATGTTATTTTTCTTATTACTTTCTCCTTATCCTGGAAAGAGGATATTGCGATCGGGTCAAGTTTTGGAAAATGAGTTTTCTTCGGAATTACTTTTTTTGTTGAGGTCCCCTGAGTTTGATAAAATTGTTTCAGCGAATTTATGTATGTGTGTCCTAGTCCCAATTAGTTACTACCCATTTGTGCGTATGTTGTAAAAAAATACCTCAAAAACGATAAATTGCAAGAAGCTCAAATTCAGTATTCCGTTTAGGCAACTATCACCGCATCTGACACGAAAGTTTCGGGGAAAAATCCATCGACCGGTAATTTTTCTGTAACGTTTATTTCAGTTTATCGTTATTTTGTCGAAAACGATTCAATTGATTTTCTTTAAAATTGGTTTACTATCCACATACATCAAAGATAATTTCATCAAAACACATCAAAGATATTTTCCATGGTAGTCTGCTTCATGTGGTGGTTATCGACCGGTTTCGAGCAATTCTCCATCATCAGAATATCTTGATAAAACAATATGATGGCACAGACTTGCATAGAACAAAATCAGTTTATTCTGTGTGTATTACTTTTCGGAGTGCACAAACTGACTTTGCTCTGTGTAAGTCTGTGTTATCTCACTGTTTTATCAAGGCATCCCCTGATGATGTGCGAACTACCGAAACCGGTCGATGACCACAAAAGAAGCAGGCTACCACGGAAAATATCTTCAGACAGATACTAGGAGAGCTAAAAATTACTTCCTTTGTCAGTAATGAGGGTAATTAAACATTTGAAAAACAATAAATGCCTAAAAAATGTTTTCTTGTAAGTTGAATGAACCAAACAAAAACCATGTTTTTCAGTTCTGTTTTAAGAGAGCTCTAATTGAATTGTGTATGAAACATGATCATATTACTGAACCTAATCACATAGGTCTTTTGCTCCAGTGATCTCATCTATGTGTAGACCCTTGGGTATTGCAGCAAAAATGTTTGCCGTGTCTAGATGTGTTCTTATGATGTTCTTATTTCACATAGACATTCAATATTTTCTTCACTTGGGGGACTTAAAACTTTTTTTCATTATTAGCACAAGAATTTTTTAAAACTTAATAGAATAATAATTTCTTTAATAATATTTTATTATCTTTTATGTAGATATTTCCTTTTTATTCTATTGTAAAAAAAAATTACACATTAAGTCCGAAAGAAGAAAGCTTTCTATTGATTAAGCGAATTCGTTGCGAATGATTTCATATTTTTTTTTTTTTTAAATTATCTGTCTGAAATCATTTTACAAAAAGCTTATCCGCTTCTTAACGAAAATCCCGAATATTGTAGAAATGTTTCTGAGAATAAATATGGCTGGAAATGCCAAAGTTGCTTCAGTTGTAACGGTAAACAGTACGCTATAACACTCAATATTCTCAATCAACTCTGTTGATATTTGTTTCAGTTCTGTTTTAAGAGAGCTCTAATTGAATTGTGTATAAATATGCCTTTTTCTCAAAGTTAATGTAACGAGTAAAAATGCAAACTTTTTTTCTTTGGTTTGTTTTATTTATTTCAAGTCCTTATCATTTTTTCCTTATTTTGAACACTTGTCTTGAATAATATATCAGTTGAAAAATGCTGCCAAACGATAGAAGGATACGATTTTGGCGAAATAAGTAGATAACTTCCACTAAGGTAATATTTAGAATACCAATTAGTAGCAATGCAGCATTGCAGTTGAAATGTTATTGGGTGATGTTATGTTGTAGTGTAGTCGATTATGGCGTGAGCGGCTTTGTATAAAGGCTTGTAAGTTTGTATGTTTAAGAGAGAAGTAATAAGAATAATTAAGAAAACACTGGTAGATTAAATTAAATATATTCTTTAAAGATATTTAAATGCTATTCAATAACACAGCAATATTAATTAATTTTGTGAGAACGGTCGACGCGACAATACGTTTCTTGAAAAATGTCAACCCAATCTCCCGCCAAGTGTGAAATGTTCAAGGTCTGGCAAGAGTTTTTGAGACGCTACAATCTCAATGGAGATGAATTTCTCCGCTCCATCATTGCTGGATATGAAATTTGGGTTACACACTACACACCTGAAACCAAAAGGCAGTCTCAACAGTGGCGTCACACCTCTTCACCCTCCGCCAAAAAGTTCAAAACCCCAATTTCACCCAAGAAAAACATGGCATCCGTGTTTCTGGACTGTCAAGGCATAATTTATTTGAATATATGCCTCAAGGGGAGACCATCAACTCTGCAAGATACTGTGAGACCCTAAAAAAATTGTGGAGGGCGATTCAGAACAAAAGGAGAGGCATGCTGACAAAGGGAGTCTGCCTGCTGCACGATAATGCCAGACACACACGGCCAACGCCACGAAGGAACTGCTTGCCTCGTTTAAATGGGATGTCCTGAACCATCCCGCGCATTCCCCTGACCTAGCACCTTCAGATTACTATCTCTTTACCTCCCTGAAGCTGCACATGGGTGGAAAAAGGTTTTCAACCGACGAGGAGGTGAAGGGGAGGTGGAGAAGTGGACGAAGGGGTTGGCGGGAAACTACTTCGAGGAAGGCATCAAAAAATTAATACCCCGGTTCACCACCTGCATTGAGAGGAATGGTGACTATGTCGAAAAATAGCTTACATATGTACTAATGTAACCAGGTAATTTTTTTGTTCAAATAAACATTTTTGTAACCTACAAAAATTCAGTACACTTACTTACTGGACATATCTCGTAGTTGGGATAAACTCTTATGTTATAACTTAAAACTGGCACAATCCTGATATGTTCTCCTCGGGTCTACCACAAAACTGTCTCTTAATAAAATGATCTAGATAAAGGCAAATCTCTATCACTGGCATGAGTTTAAGAGAGCGATTCCTGAAGCAAGTGTTCTGGCTTTGAAAGCAGAATGCAGACTGTCCAGAGAATGCCCTGCTCTAGCGGGGGATTTTCTCTTACAAAAGAGTTGGCCTAACGGATTCTTGTGCCTTGTTTCTTTAATTGCAGTGACCTTATATTATAGTACCTGACTCTAAATACACTCTTTTTGAAGGCAAATTCACTATATATTTTCCAAAACTGCTTCACTCAAATATTGTCAAAATTCATAATCTATTATTTTTGCATTTCTTTCTTCCACTATAGCGTTAATGATCTTAAGATCAAAAATGTTCTGTAAAATTATATTCTAAGGAATGAATTTGAACAATAGTGTGCTGTGAAAATGAAATATTTCAAGTTATCACCAGTAGTGGTGGACACATCCACTAGTGATAGGCTTTAGTAATATTTCCCCTAAGTTTTATGATCTGATTCCTAATCTGTTTGATAACGTATCTTAAGTCATTAATATAATTATTAGTCATTCCAGCACCCCCCCCTCCGTAAGTATTCGATTTAGATTTAATATGACATTCATGTTTGAAATAGTTTTAAACTGGATTTTATATACGTAAATCTTCTACAGCACTCCACTCTACTTCAGTAATTGCTTTATATTATGAATAAGCAGAAAGGCTGGATGCATATCAATATAGATGAATGTGAAGGAGTGCAATAAAAGAATATAATTTTTATTTACTAACAGACATTGTAAAACAAAAGTTTGCATTTAAATAACATTTTATTTATAACACTGAATTTTAATTAACCTTTCACACCTGTCCACTCCATGATAGGTCAATTTCCAATTTGCATCTTGTCCGAAATACTTGTTGATGTTTGACAAGTATTTCATGAGTTGTTATTACCTTTTTTTTTTGCAATCAGTTTTCATTTATACAGTTATGTGGACACACATCAGCTTTATTTGCGCAGATTCTGATCAAAAAGTGTAAATTTGCAATTTTCCTTTCACACATGCAATCTATTCCAGGACATTGTTTACAAACTGTTGAAATCCCTATGTTCATTACATCAATAAATACACTCTTGGCATTTTAGATATTTATAATGTGATTCAATTATAACAGACAACCAAATTACAAATATAAATACCGACCGAAGCCTTCGATAGAGTGTGGCACCCGGGATTGCTCTGGAAACTGAAGGGCATCCTTGAGCACCTACTACCTAATTATAAAATCCTATTTGTCTGACCGCTATTTTCGAGTACAGATCGGTACATATTCTCCTATTCATAAAGCCGTACCGCAATGCAGTATTCTAAGCCACATCCTCTATGCAATGTACATAGCAGATATACCAACACATCCAGAAACAGTACTTCTAACCTACACAGTTGACACAGCTATCCTATCTCCTCATCAAGATCCGATAACCGCACATAAAAGGCTCCAATCCCATTTTACTTCGTTAGAGGAATGGTTCAAAAGATGGAAAATAAAACTAAACGAAACCAAACTCAAAAAACATCACTTTCACACTCCGCCTCATCACTCCCCCCCTCCAGTCTATTACAATTTAATTCCTATCCCACCTACGAATGTCGTTAGCAACCCGACAAAAGATTGACATGGAACCCATATGCCCGTTTTAAAAGACTTCAACTTAATAGACGCTATCGCCTACTCAAAAGATCACTCGAAAACAGAACAAAACTTTCACTAAACAACAAACGACTCATATAACATCTGTATTAAAACCAACCTGGACAAACGGGCATCGAACTATGGGGTTCAACAAAACATTCAAATCTCCAAAGAATTCAATTTCTCCAATCCAAACCCCTACGCACTATAGTTATCGCTGTATTTTATGTTTCAAATCTAACCATTCATACGGACTTAGACATTATTTTTGTAAATAATGTTGCGCGAACCCGATATAACTAATTCCATCAGACTTTTCAATCCCACTTTATTCCACTTATCCGAAATTTATCATCTCGCTGCAATCCAGACAATCCTCCCAGACGTTTAAGGCGAAAGTGGCCTCGCGATCTCCTCTCCGCAGAAAAAAGGAGCAGTTAATTTGAATAATAATTAGGGAGTGTTACCGCTGGGTAGCTTCTTCCCTCGTTTAGTATGTGAGGTGTGTCAGCGTCACTGTGAGTATGTCAGTATTACTTATTGCTCACGTATAGCTGGTGTAACAATTCAAATGAAAAAAATAAAATAAAAAATACTGACCGAAAATGAACTTTAGTGTTTGGAAATGTCCCGTGAGATAACCAAATATTATGGTAATCATACTGAGGAACTAGTCACAATTATTACAACTATATAATCAAAATGTTTTACAACTTTGTTTTTCACTAAATATGGTTTTGCTTTTCCCTTCAAAGTTATCCTAACGCTACTGATTTTCCCAAAAATAAAGGAAAGGCAATCTAATCGCAATCGTCAAGTTTAAAGAAAATCGTTGGAGTCATTTCCCAGAAAATTCAAAAAAAATCTTCGAATCCTCTTCTTTAAGGTTTAGGGTTTATAAAGAAATGGACTTTATAAAAAACCTGTTTTCGAATATTTGTAAAAAAAAAATAGGTAAATAAATGTACAAAAATTAATTAACAATTCAAATATTTAAAAGGGAAGGAATTAGCTCAGTGGTAGCTGGTAGCGCACTGGACTAGGAACGTGGAGGTTCTGGGTTCGAGTGCAGCGTGCTACGCTAGGATTTTGTTCTCTTCCTAGGAGCCTCTACAGCTCACTGCCCGGTGACGGTAGGTCCGGTTGTTGTCTGTAACGAGAGAGCACTGATCGGAGGCCGGCACTGCACTGAGAAGGCTCCAGGCGCCAATGAGCATAGATGTTGACACGCCTTAAATAAAAAAAATTAAAAAAAGTATGTTTTATGCATACATTGAAAAAATAAATCATAATTAACATGCAAATATTAAAATAACAAATATAGATGAAATAGATAAAAATAATAAAGAACGATTATTTAACCAAAAATAAATTTTAAATAAATAACTGAAAACATTGAATATATTAGGACATCCACTATGATAAATTCAATTAATTTTTTAACGAAATTTCAAACTTGCTTACAACGGATTATTTTAGTGTCTATCAAATAGTAACTCCAAAGTACTTATTCCAATTAAGTATGAAAGGCATGCACTTGTAGTGTAATGGTGTGGATGTGTATTTGTTGGAGTGGCTTGTGGCGTGAGCGGTTTTGTAAAAGGGCTTGTATGTATGTTGAGTTAAAGATAGAAGTATTAGTAATAATCAAGAAATAACCAAGAAATATATTCTTTCAAAATAATAACTACAACTTATTTGATATTATAAGTTATTAATATGTTGTGAAACTGCCACTGATATTTAGAGAGCGATTCCTGAAGTAGTGTTCTGGCTTTGAAAGCAGAATGCAGACTTAGTTGTTTGAAAGCTGAAGGCAGACTATACTCTTTGAAAGCTGAAGGCAGACTGTTCGAAGGAATGCTCTCTAACAAAACCGTTGGCCAAGTCGCATAGTATTAAATTAACGGAGTTTAGTGCCTTTGTTTTACTAGTAGCAATGACCCCAAATTACAGTACCTGACTCTTTTCATTGCAGTAAGGTACATACAGTACTAACAAAATTCTATTTTTGGAACTATAAAATATTCTAAACTATTCTTCATTTTTCTATTGGTTCTTCCACTACATTATACCCCCTCCTGGATAAATTTTTCTGCACGAAAAGTTGGGATGTAATCTGCGGTTGTAGAGGCTTGAACGTTATCCTCTGGTAAGGCGAGAGGCGTGTGTGTAACCTCTGCAAGGTGGCCGTCTGTCGTAGGCTGCAGTCATCTTCTTCTGGGGCAAAAGCTGCTTGATTGTGTGAGCGTTGCTGTGGTGTATGAATGTCTTCTACTGGAGTGAACGCTGCGTGAGTGGGTGAGCGTTGCTGTGGTGGTAGGCTGATCGGCGAACACTGCTTGGCGAGTGAGAGTGTTGCTGATGAAGATGTAAGTGGCAAGGGTAGACAAGGCGATCAGTGTAGGCTTCTGAGTGATGGTACTGTAGGGTGCATGTACTTTCTTGAATTTAATCTATATGAACAAAAAAAATTCTTGAGTAATTCAAAATATTTTAACACATAAATACATAAAAATATTTACAAAAAATATATATGTTTAATAAGGGAGCAAGGATGCGCAAGGATGTGAGGATGTGCGATCGCAATGGGTATGAGAAGATGAAGATCTTTTCCTCTGGTAGAATCTTGCGTATCTGAAAATGATCATACAGCATTTCAAATTATATATAAATACATTATTGATAATTTCAATTTCTTACAACTAACATGCAATTTTCATGCAATTACATCCATACGCATGCAGTCACATTCATGCACACGCAATGGTGCAGACGACGAAGATGCTTGGATCTTGAGGGAGTATGTACCGGGGGGCCTATTGTATGTCCATTATCTCTTCAGCTATGCTGTGTTATTTATATACCTTTAACATAAATTGATAATGCAAGAAAATAATTAGAAATTGTAGTCTAAAATAAAAAGATCGTCAAATTACAAATATAATATAAATTGTACAATTTTCTTTTAAGGCGAACTGAAAAAAAAATAATTAGTCAAATACAATATATAAAAAAAATATTAATATCATCACATCAAAAATAATAGCAAATTCACTTGGTCATCTTGATTTCTACAAAATAAAATAAATTGTAAATTATTATTTATTATGATGAAATATACAATAAAATAATTACAAATATCAAATGTTTGAGTAATACACATTTTTGTTCTTAGGACTAACAAAATTCTTACATATATAACATTTACATGGGGTGCAGTATGTAGCGTTGAGAACTGTGATAAACTAAGAATTTTTTTAACAGATTCAATGTATTGTTGTGTTATATATTGTGTGCGCGAGGTGGCACAGAAATTTTGTGGCTAGTTACAAGGGATTTTAGTGAACTTAGCGATTAGTACTAAATTGGTGCGTTTGAGCACTATTTGAAAATTAAATGTTGAATTTATTGAGTGTTAGATACGGTGCACAAATTAATGATTGCCCTGTAAGAACGTTTCTACAATGTTAATTGGAAATTGGCTTTTAATTGCGAAAGTATGGATTCGCCAGAAAATTTGGAATGTTTGACATTGCCAATGAAGGGACGTGATGCCATATTTAGGTATTACCTGGTTAGTCAGGACTGGTGGAAGCAGGTATGATAGCCATGGTCATAATATCAGGTATTCGAGTAAGCGACTGAGGGCTAACTCGTTTTGGGCTGTATTTGGAAACAATTACGAACGGTATGTCCAAATTTTGAACAAAATTGGCAAGTAGGCCTATTTTGGAGGTTTTGCTAGTTTCGTAAGCAATATATTATTATGACTATACTGGGTCTACCTGAATAAGAGTTAAATCGTGAATTATTTGAATTAACTCGAGGATTATGATTGTTACTATAATATTGATTATTATTATTATTATTTTTTTTTTTATTATTATAGCGATTATTACTATTTACCCTGTGATTAAAATTTCGAGGAATATTAACATTCTTAGGCATTTTGCCTAAATTTGTTGGTGCAGTCCACGTCAAAATGCGGACCGGAACAATGGCTGCAAGCCCTATTCTCTAATACATTAAAAACTCTACGGGTGGTAGTAGGTTTTGGTTTCTGATGTTTATTTCGATGCGGGCATTTTCTGTGGAAATGCATTTATCCACAGAAACGACAAGGAGATGGGGGTGTGCGAGGATTAGAAGTTTTCGAAGTGACAGCGAAAACTGTGGGGTTTGTTTCAGAAGCCTGTACTTCTTTTAGGGCTTTGGCATAAGAAAGTGCTTCGTCTAATTATTGAGGTAGCTTTGTTCGTACCTCATTACTACGAAGCGATTGAGGAAGTGACTTAAGGAATGCATCAGTGGCCAGTTTATCTAAAATACTTTGTAATGCCTCGAGTGGGTTAGCTTGAGCTTTCAAACTAATAGCGGATTGGATATGTCTAATTCTATCCGCGAAGATTTCAGGAGACTCTGTGGGTAGAGACTGAATTTTAGTCATCTGATGTATGAGGACTAGAGGGGTTTTTTCTTTTCTAAATCGGGTTAGAAGTCGCTCTGAAATTAGAGGATAATTGTACGTTATAATTGTACCCTGGCGTTGTAATTCGGCTTTTTGGGTGTCATAAAATATCTTTGCAGAACCTGAGAGCCTAAGTGCTAATATTTCTAATTTCGCTGCGTCGTCCCAGCTAGAAAGACTCGCACAATGGCTAATTTGGTCTAGGAAATCGGATACTTGGCTGAATTTTCGCCATCGAAGGTGGGTAAACTATTTATCAATTGCAAATTTCTTAAGGGGCTAGGTTGATTATTAATTGAAGGATTTGCTAATTGTTGTCTGAGCAAGTAAATATTCTACAGCAGCGTCGATGCCCATGTCTTGTCCATTTATCTTATACATTTTGTAATTTAATGAATTAATTGGGGAAAGATTGTATTTTTCAAGACGTCTACGTTGCTGGATTAAATTGCCTCCAACAGAAAGGTTATTATCGCGTAATATCTTTACAATGCGATCTATTAAGTACACTCATAAATTCAAAATTCAGAAGGAATTGAGATACAGTGGTACAATTACAAAAATTTAAAAAGGAAATTCAATAGAAAATTCAATTATGGGAAATATTTAAGATATTTCCGCTGAGAAAATAATTTAAAAGTTAATAAAATTATCGGATGGATAATTTGTTTAATTATTAAATTGGAAATTTTACGTACTTGTTAATTTGTGGATTTTGGTTGAAAATATATCCAGTGTGGATGTGTATTTGTTGGAGTGGCTTGTGGCGTGTGCGGTTTTGTAAATGGGCTTGTACGTATGTTGAGATAAAGAGAGAAGTATTAGTAATAATCAAGAGTCACCATTGTTAACAATAAATATATTGTTTCAAAAAAATAACTACAAGTTATTTGATATTATAAACTTATTAATATTTTGTGAAACTGCCACTGATATTTAGAGAGCGATTCCTGAAGTAGTGTTCTGGCTTTGGAAGCAGAATGCAGACTTAGTTGTTTGAAAGCTGAAGGCAGACTATACTCTTTGAAAGCTGAAGGCAGACTGTTCGAAGGAATGCTCTCTAACAAAACCGTTGGCCAAGTCGCATTGTATTAAATTAACGGATTGTTGTGCCTTTGTTTGCCTAGTAGCAATGACCCCAAATTACAGTACCTGACTTTTTTCATTGCAGTAAGATACATAAAATATTAATAAAATTCTATTTTTGAAACTATAAAATATTCTAAACTATTTTTCATTTTTCTATTTCGTACTTCCACTACACACTCTACTAGGACCTCGGAATAAAAACAAATGATTCAGTAGATAACTTTTATTCTGCCTTTTCTTTTATATTTATTAATAGTGCCGGAGCGAAATTTACTGTTTCTATCTGTAAATGTTTCGTGAAACGTTTTAAAAAAATGGTTTACACAGACTGTGATCAGATCTAAAATTCAGAGAACAGATGTACAATTCATTTTTAACTTTGCCGGCCTTACATTGATAATGTACAGAAACGAAGGCTCTTTATTTGGAATAAAGTCGAAATTATTTTTATTAAATTCGGTTTGATAGAAAGACAATTATTGGTCTGTTGAAATTTTTGTATTTGTGTTTATTTTGTTCCACAAACTAAAGGTCCATAGGGATATTACAAAATAAGATTTCATATTTATTAACAATTTTTGCATTAAAACATATTTTTTATATTTTAAAACCGTTACTTGAATTTAATATATTATTTATTTAATACCGGGCTTTTAAAACTAAATTCGCACTTACGAGTAAACTGACTTTTTTCCAATCTGGAATTCTAGTAATACTTAAAATGTTGTTTTCTTCCACACTTATAATCGAAATGCTCTAGTGATATTATGTGTAGTGACATAAATAGTGGTTGTGCCATAAATTGGATTAAGGTGGCACTTTAGAGTTAAGCTTAACGTTATAAGTCTCTCAGAGATCCTAATAAATATAGAAAAATATTTCCTTTTCCAAGCTGTCATCCTTTCTCTGATGTCAGCAAGTTTAGCCTATTTTCTACTAGAAGTCACCTGCAAAACTGATTTAAATGATGATGAAAGGTTGCCGGAGGCTTTTACTCCTACGGGTTCCAACCTATTTAGCAACGAGGAGGCTGATCGACTTGACTTTAGGCAATGTAAGTAAAAAATATAATCGACTTGACTTTAAGGAATTATTAATAAGTAAAAAATAGAATTACCTAAATGAACGCAATATTTCTCGCCGACAAACTATACTGGCAATATGTGGGAATGCCTTTCTCTAACAAAACATAGAGTTTCCCCAACTGCGCCAACAATTGTAGCTGTAGGAACATATAGTGTTCACAAGACATAAATATCTGCAAAAGCACCCATTCCAGATTGACCTTCAAATTCTCAGTTGCCTGTTGTGCTCATCAAACAACGAAAAATTATAAAGGGGGAGTATTTAGTTCTTATGCTAAGCTTCATCACATATTTGACATCAAGTATCGACGACACCATTAGGTTAACGATGGCCTAATTATTAAATTAAATTATTAATTAAATAATTATTTATTATTAAATTATAAAATAATAATTTTTTCTTTTTATAACTTTTTTTATTGAATATTTACAACTGTTCTATAAGGATCAATAAGTAAATGTGATGTATGAACAATATACAAATGGCGTGATAGTTTTGAATGACGGTCATCCAGTGATGACCATCACTAGTCGACCAATTGGTCACGTGGCCAGCGCTGCCTCAGCCGTCTGTGAGGATTAGAAGGAAGTGTCGTTGACGATAAATTTGCAGGTAAAGGGTTAGGTTGTGATAGGAGTTTATGATGGAAGCTATTGTAACGAGGTTTGCAAGTTCAGAAACGAATGGAATTTTGAGGTCATTGTGGATAGTTAGATTACTGACAAAAAAGGGTGCGTTTAGGGTATGGCGGAGGATCTTATATTGTAGGGACTGTATTTTGTTAATGTTAGATCGTTCCGTGAAGTTCAAATCCGTAAGTCCACATGAAAGCCAAAAGAGATAGATACAGTCGTCTTTTATTGTAGAGTGTTAGTTTTGAGCGTTGGTCGAGTAGTCTCTTTAGGAGCTTGTATCTATTATTCAGTTCAATGCGTTTAAGTCTTGTGTGTGGATTCCAAGTAAGTCGCTTGTCTAGGTACAGCCCAAGGTATCGCACATGGTCTGCTGAGGGAATAGGTGAGTTATACAAGTAGACAGGAGCAAGAGTTTTTCGTTTTAGTGAAAAGACTATGTACTTGGATTTCTGTGGGTTGATTTTTATTCGCCATTTTTGAAGCCAGGATTCCAAAGTTTTCAGGTGGGTTTGTAGAGAGCGAGCGAACTACTAGAATAGGATCAGTACGTATGGAAAGATTGCAGTATGGTCAGCGAAGGTGTAAATAGAGGTATTGGGATGTGAAGGTAAGTCAGCTGTGTAGAGAATATAGAGCAGGGGAGCTAAAATACTTCCTTTTGGTACTCCAGCAAGAATGGGATGAATTCATATCCACCACAATATACCGCACTTCTCATATCGCTCACTAAATACAACAAAGTCATATCTCAAAAATCGTAATTTTTCAGGAGATGACTTTAAAGGTTTGATTTTTCTGTATTCCAAATAAAATATGAGTTAAAGATACAGTTGTGGGATTTTAATTGGCGAAACTACTATTGTTGAATATGTAATCATGTATATTATTATGAAGTAAGACAAAGATAGTTCTTTTAATCATTTATTGACATGCAGTTCAACTTGTGACATTCTTATTACAAAAATTATTTTCAAAGACAGACATAATTTGAAATATGACGTTCTTTACAATGAAAAATTCACTTATTAATTATTAGCTTCAACAAATAATGACACTTCTACAATAATAACCTACAAAACTTGGTTTAAATCAATTAATACTGTGCTATATATCAATAGAGTTTAATCAGTAGAATAGAATACCTGATTGTGTCAACGACTGTGTAATTACAAATTGACATAAAAGCTGGAATAACATTTTGGGATGTAGTTTTTGTTTAATAATTCCATTAGGTCCTCTTTTCTTTTTGGAAGGAAGTCGTGGCTTTGTGTGAAATGCAGATTTCAAGACAATATTGTCCGGAAGTTTCTTCTTCTTAATTACAGTTAAGTTTTCAAAGTCATTTTTGGATGATAGCTTATATGAAATAGAACATGGATCATCTTTTTCCACTTTCAATACTTTCACATGTGACAATTTAACAGAAGAATGTTAATAGGATCAAGGACAGATGCAAGTTCTTTCAAATCGTAGAAGTTCTCGTAGGATAGTTCGTTAACATGGAAGTCTTCCCCCTGTTTTTTAGCTGCTTCTTTTCAGCTCTAGATAATTTTTTTTTCAATATGTTCATCATATTTGATTTTCAAGGAGTCTTTTTCAGAGTCACTTGCATTTTCATAGGCAACGCAGGTTACGCATTCATCTTTTTTTGGCACAAAAAAAAGAAATATTATACTCTTTCCTGATGACACGTTGAAATATAGCATAGCTTGCAGATGGTCATTTTTCTCTTCACAGATAGCTTTATAGTCCCTGTGTATGTCAGCAAGTGACTTACTCCCTGAAATAAATTGTCTTGTAGTATGTGCTCGAGTATAATGACTTTCGATTTTCAGAATAGAATCAATATGTTTTCGAACTCCTTCACGTATAGCTGGATTGAGAGATGGATGATTCCCATGTTTCCCTCTAAAATCCGGTTCAGTTACTGCGTCACTTACCTTGTTCCTTTTTGTCTGTACTGTCCGCATTTTGGGCGATCATTTGTGTCTAATGTATTTTTGAAAAACACTTTGCAGACACTGATTTTATTATTATTTTTTCCGAAGTAAAAAGCATTGTTATATTGTCGTTGACTTCTCGTACCACCAACCCTAGTGTAGCGATATCGTGGAACAATAGCCTCCATGGAATTGTTTATGCATTCTCGCTGCTTATTAAGGTCACCTAATTCCCAGTATTGAGAAAACAATTTTTGTCTTTCTTCATCTGTGAACTTGGTTGAGCACTTATGTTTGCAGTCTTGCCCATAGGGTGGTTTCATTTTTCTTTCTTCTCGTATTTTCTTATCCGTAGACTGTGTCTGATATGCTTCCCCCCTCTATTTCTTGCCTTCTTTAGAAGATTTCTTTTCTATTGGTCCGTATTCCTCGTGCGTTTCACACCTTTCTTCACAGGGCTTACCATTATAGGAACACATACCATACTAGAATTTGAATCTAAAGAACTGTTCTGTGAATGTAAAGGCCTGGAACTAGAAGGATCTCCACTTTTACTCTGTCGCTTAAAACAACTTCTCGCCACTTCTTCCTCGCCACTATCACTTTCTAATTCATCATTTTTGGGATCGTAAGTAATATCATCAAGAGAGTCGTCAAATTCTTTGGTGGTAGAACTGTCATTAGACGATGACGATGATGTTGATGAATTGGAAGATGAACTCGTCAAGGATGTTCGTGAAGAAGAGTTGTTTAAGTAAACCTCAGCAGTCTGCGTAAATCAGATCGCCAATACGTTAAAAAGAGATAAGTTATTATTTTTCTGACTCTTTTGTTATCAAAATAAGTAAAAGAAAAAAATGATTGTTAAAAACATCAGTATTTTTTTTTGTTTTTAATTTAAGGCGTCTCAACATCTGTGGTCATTTGCGCCCGGAGCCTTCTCAGTGCAATGCCGGCCTCCGGACAGTGTTCTCCCATTACAGACAACACTGTCCATCACCGGACAGTGAGCTGTAGAGGATTCTAGGAAGAGAAAATCAGTATTGATATCAGCAATAATTTTCTAATAAATTTGACCCTGAAACAAAAGCTTTCATTACAACAAATTAATATACAAACCGGTATCTGCTAATGCACTCTGTGTAGCAAACTAATTTAATTGTTTACTAAATTTCTAGACAAGAGTGACACTTTTCCATTTAATATAACACGACTAACCACGGTATAGAGAGTTTATCAATAGCAGAAAGTTGAAATATTACATTTAACAAATTGAATCCTCACTGCAACAACGTCATATTTTGAAATAACACCAGACGGAATGAAGTTAATTTAAATTGCATACTGTCACAATCCCCCAATAATACGTTTTTCATGGATTAATAATTAAACTTACTTGTTTTGAAGCTGCGTCACATCACGTATTAATACACTTATACAAAGAAAATCAACACCTTCCTGCTACAGTGTCACTAACTCAACTGAAATAATACAGTTAACAATGTGGGAAAGGATTAGCTCAGTGGTAGCGCGCTGATTAGTAACGCAGAGTTCCTGGGTTCGAATCCAGCCGTGCTGTTCTTAGATTTTCTCTTCCTAGGAGCCTTTACAGCTCACTGTCCGGGTGATGGACAGTGTTGTCTATAATGAGAGAACACTATTCGGAGGCCGGCAGTGCACTGAGAAGGCTCCGGGCGCAAATGACCGTAGCTGTTGACGCGCCTTAATTTAAAAAAAAAAAAAAAAAAACAGTTAACAAAGTGGGAATACTGTCATAGCGCCTGACTGACACAACTGCCATCTAGGAGTAAAATAATGTAAATTATGCTGAGACTTTCTTGCAGTTGAAAGTACACACAAAACCCAAACTCGACTATGTAAATAACTACAAAATGACGAATTTGGACCTGTGACATTATTGCATTCAATGAGCGATATGTATGCCTCTTATATTTTCTTAATGTGGGAAAAAACACACACACACACACTTATCATACTATGCCATTTATATTTTCCGAATAGTTTTTGCTTAAAAAAGTTGAATTATATATTTTTGTAAATATGTTTTTAATAAATCATATTGAGTGATATTTTAATGCATGAGAAATATCGTATCATTATAAAAGAAAATAAACAACTGTTCTGTATTTCCAAAAATTTGTATTTTGTGTTAAGATACCTCAGACAAAAGGCAACAGATCAACACCACAGAATTTATAATAAATTAAAATAGTACTATAGAGGAAAACATAACGCTAGCCCCCTCCAAAAGTCCCCTTAAATAAATTTACACGTAGAAATATTTCAAATAAAAATTGTTGCTACAATACAGGTGTAGTTGAGATAGTTTTTTTTTTTTTTTTTTTTTTAATTTAAGGTGCGTCTACATCTATATTGTTGCCCGGAGACAGACATACTGTCCAGCACCGAATACGTGAGCTGTAGAGGCTCCTAGGAAGATAAAAATCTAAGGGCAGCACTGCTCGTCCCGAACCTGGGATTTCCGTATTAGTAGTCTAGCGCCCTTCCACTGAGCTAATTAATCCTTACCGTAATTATAAGTTTAAAGAAAATTGTTGGAACCTTTTTCGAGAAATTGTAAAAAAAAAAAATGAAAAATCTTTGTAGCAGTGAGGTACCTTCGGTTGGGAAAATAGCCTGCTGGATCGCATGATGATACCAAATGGAATTTTCACAAACATAAATACCTACAATTTCTAAAAACCACTTCTTCGGCCTCAGGGATTCTCAAAGCAGTATTTCCGATGAATTATCGATATCGATAATTTGACCCGATAGTAATATTTCCTCTTACAGCAGTAAGAGTAAGTAAAAACATTTTGTTTATTTAATGATGTAAATTACATTTTATAATATGTTATAGGACTTATAATTAATTAATTTAATTTAATCCAGCAAATTTTGTAATTATTAAAAAGAAAAATAGAGATAAAATGCTAGAATTTTCTAAGCAATAAAGAGTCAATGAGATAGATACAAGATGAATAGTTCTATTGGGAATTCTGTCTAACTACCACCTACCGCTAACAAACTATTTGAAGACATTTAAGTATAGAGTAGTAGTGAGTAACTCCAGGATACAATTCTATTTAACAAAGTAACTCATTTAAGTTGATTTAATATACGTTTACATTACATGTTTCTTATAATAGTTACTTTATTTCCGTCTTAATAAATCTATTATACAAACAAGCCCTACTATAATTATTATTAGAAATTAATTAGTAAGACTTTGAAAATCTATTGATGATAATGTTGGCAAAAATTTTGTTTATCACAAAATAGCTCTTTCGCTATTTTTAGACTCTTACTTTCTCTTATTACTGTAAGAGTAATTATTGTGATCGTGTAAAATTTTCCATATTGAGAATTCACCGGAAATACCCGATTTGAGGTCCCTAATTCTGAAAAAATAGTTTTTAAGAAAATGGTATATGTATGTATGTATGTGAACAGCATAACTCAAAAAAGAAAAAATCGCAAAAGTTCAAACTGGACATCAATCCCGTTAGTATCAACATAGGATCCGTTAGGAAGTTCCCAACCGGTAGTACCGCTTTGCTGCATGGATTTTTCAGTTTTTTTAAGATTTCTCGAAAACGGATCCAACTATTTTCTTTAAACATAGTATTCATAGGGAAGGGTCAGTGGTAGCGCGGTGCATTTACAATGCGAAAGTCCCAGGTTCGAGTCCAGCTGTGCTGTCCTTAGATTGTTTCTTCCTAGGAGCATCTGCAGCTCACTGTCCGGTGATGGACAGTGTTGTCTGTAACGAAAGAACACTGTTCGGAGGCCGGCAGTGCACCCGGCGCCAATGACCATAGATACAGGCGCGCCTTAAATTAAAAAACCAAAAACTTATGTCAACTACATCTATTATTTTCTCTTACTCCTAGTAAGAGGAAGTATTGTAATCGTGTCAAATTTTCGATATCGTGTTTTCACCGGAAATATCCGTTTTGATGTCCTCTGAGTAGAAACGAAAAACCGTAGAAAGTTGAAACTTGATATTCCGTTTAGGTATCTCCATGGGATCTGACAGTCCGTTATCTGGTCAAAATTCCTCAACCGGAAGTACCACTTTACTAGATTTTTTTTTTTTTTACTTCCTTGCGTTTTTCTCAAAAACGGCCCTGACGATTTTCTTTAAACTTGGTGCATACAACGAGCTACAACTTTTATTTGAAACATTTCTCTGGGAAAATTCTTTAAGGGCAATCATTGGGGAGGGGTGTGTAAGCAGTTTTTCAGCTTAAGTGCTATTTCAGTTTATTAGACAACTCTGTCAACGAAATTATGATAATTAGAATCGAATATGTTGTTGAAATTTCGAGTTTGAAAACATCTGATAACCGGAAGTGCGTTTACTTTACCACTTTACTAAATGATTTTTTTCATTTTTTCGCAATTTTCCTAAAAAATGGCACCGACGATTTTCTTGAAACTTCGTATATAAACTAAACATAGAAAGATTACAACTTTTATTTAAAACATTTCTCTGGAAAAATTCATTCAAGGGCACTTCTAGGGGAGGGGTGGGGTTATGTTTTTCTCTAAAGTGCTATCATAGTTAATTATACAATTCTATCATCCAATGAAAATTAATTAGCAATAAATAGATGGCCAAAATTCCAAGTTTCAAGGAAATTAGTAAACCGGAAATGCGCTTTTACTGAACAGTTTTTTCAGTTTTCGACGAATTTCTTTAAATTTGGTACACAAACTATATAATTTGTCAATGATAATTTTGAGAATTGGAGTAAGAGAAAGTTGTGTGAGTGTTTCACATCAGATTTTTATTTTTTTTGTTACCATCTGAATGAAATGGGTTACTTGGATAATTATTAAATTGCTATATTATTGAATTTACGCCTGAAAAGTTTGTTTATAGAGAACAGAAGTTATCCATGGAACTGTAGCAGGTTATTTAGTTGAACCAACTAATTTTAGTCCATCGGTAAGGAGTGTTAAGCCTTCCGACCACAAGGACTTAAAGCTTCTACTAAGTCTTGGTTAGAGTACCTGATTTCCAGTTGGTAATACTTGTTCACTTAACTCTCTGCTATATAGTATGATTGTTACCAGTAAATATCGAGGATAAGTTGGGTACACTTTTGGAACAGTTCAGCCTTCATCTTTCATATAGAACACGTTCATTATTATGTGGTCAGGAAATCACTGTATGCATGTTTAATGCATGATCACGATTTATTCCAGGTTTAACTGTCTCCTTGATTGTTATCATCTATTAAAAATTTCCAACATAATTCCAAGAATTATAGTTAGCAAATCATTACCATATTTAAATTAAATTATAGTTTTGTCTGAAATTATGTGTTTTTTTTTTTAAATAATTATCATTACATATATTTCAATTATGAATTGTAGTTTATAAAATTTTTGCCCATGTAGTGGAATCAATTGTCGTGATTACTGAGTTATGAAGTTAGATGTCTTGAAGAGGGATTTATTAGGCGGAAGTTAGTTTAGAAAGTTATGGCTTGAATTACTAACACTGAATTTATAAAAATAGAATATATTTTAACAATAATTTGAATGAGCCTAATGGTAACTACAATTAAAATGATTTGATAAAAGTAAATAAATAATTTTGAGAGTTAAATAACAAATAATTTAAAATGATTATAATAAATAAACTAAATGCACAACTATGAAAAATAATTATAAGATAAACCTTGTATAGGGACACGCTCGGTATTCAAGTATAACTGCTGCTGTAAAATGATACTGATATAATGATGTGGCTACTCGTATAATGATGAATGATATAATGATCCCCTTTTCCAGTGGGGCGAAGTTTATATTTGTCTTACTCACATGCTGTCAAGTGTGTAAGTAGACATCTCTAGTAGCATGCGACCTTGTGCGACCTTGGTTAGGTCGGCGACCGGTGATTCAGGTCAGTGGCCAGATTTGGTCGCTCATCGGCGACTTTCGAAGACCAGGTGGCTTCTATTCAATAGACAGGGCTTTATCGGTGCTTGTCTTTGATACCTTTGTATTCCTTTTGTTATATTTTGTGAAGGCTTTGACATTGCTATGTCATTACATCAAAACTACTCTCATAACAACTTGACAAAATTTGACATTGAAAAATATGTGAGTATTGAAACTAATACCGATGTTAGAAATGACCAATTTTTTTTTAAAAAGCTAATGATTTGCAGATGATCCCATATTAAAAAGAAATTGGACATGCTTATGCCACGATAAAAAAAAAAGTGGTGTTAATTATTGAATTCGATGAGAATATTAAAAATATAATTGTTTAGATTTAACAAATTTAATTCTTAAATATCAAATTCAAAGTTTTTAGGATTTTTTTGTATGATCGCATTAGCATTAGCAGGCGTCCGTCGATAAGCGCACAATCAATAAACCTCCAAAATCTATTCTGTTTATCTAACAAGTTGAAAATCGTTTGGATATTTGTAAAGACAAATTTTTTTTTACTTGCTTTTTAATATTTCTTATTACCTTTTTTTATTGCTGAGTAAAAGTAGCGCTATTGTGTTAGATTTTTGAAAATTATTTTTACCGGAAACACATACTTTGAGTTTCCTCTAAGAAAAAGTGATTTTATGCCATTTTTGTGTATATATATATGTGTGTGTGTGTGTGTGTGTGTGTGTGCGTAGGACAGCATAACTGAAAATCGGAAAATCGTAGAAAGTTGAATGATGTAGTGGGATCCGAAGAGAGGGATCTAAAGCAGAGAGAGAGACACACACACACAAAAATTGAAAGTTTCACTCACTACTAAGGCTAGACTAGGGAGGGGGGTATGGCGTTAGCCATACAGGGGACAGTCTTTCAGCAGTTCATACAACGGTTACAACGCATCAGCAACCAACCTTTCTCTTCGCTCACTCCAAATCTCTCGTTAGTTTGTGTTACATTTTTTTTTATACAGTGTTCAGCATTATTTCCAGTTTATTGATCTCATAAACCCAACTTCTCTTCTACTCTTACCCATTATAGAGACCCAACAATCAGGAGCTATGGTAAGAATCTTCAACCGGAAATACCAATTTACTGAATGGATTTTTCAGATTAGGATTTTTTCAAAAATGATCCGAAAGATTAATGTAATGTAAAAATGCAGAATATGAAGAAAATCGATTCACCGAAATTACAACCTTTAGTTTATCGATTTTTGACTTTCTCCTTAATATATACACCAAATGGCGTCATTGAACTTGGTATACTGTGATTTGTTTTTGTTTTTGTTTTGCGATAAATTGTTTAATAAATAGATTTTTTTTCAATAAGGTAGTATTTTCTCTTTGATTTTTACATTCTTCAGCCTCCTTTAGGCATTTCTCATCCACCAAGGGAGAAGCACATATAGTTGATGATTTCTCTTCTTCATGTTTATTTCTTCTGATTCCAATCGTTATAATATTAACAAAATTCACAGGGTTAGGTCATAGTTTTTTTTTATATAAAAAAAATCTCCATTAATTGCAACCATTAATGCACGGAACATAAAATATGAACTTTAGTATTTTGTTTATTCTTTGGCAAATTAGAATATTTTGAATAAAACTTCTAGAAAGTTTATTATTAAAACTAGTATTATTTCAATACCAGTTTTTGGCTAATTAAACTAAACATTTTTGGCATTAAAAACAATGTTTATATATTGTATGTCTTCCAGTAAAGTTAACATAATATGATATTCACATTTCATTGTTGATGTGAAAACAGTCTACAATAATGAATTGTTCTTTTACATAATAAAGCTTTTCATACAGCTGTAATTATTACATTATATAGTGAGGCAGAGAATTTTGAAATGAAATAGTTTTGTATTCATACATGTATATATTTGTGAGAGTATTTTACACAGATAACTTTTGAGAAATTGTTAATCCTTTGTGTTTAAATTTTGACATTTCGAAACTGAGTTTTTTTTTTTTGAAGTGGTGTAGTATCTTTATCGGAACCCATATGTATTTTGATGGGCGCTGGTCACGAAAAAAAAAATGGTTTTTAAAAATTGCTCTTTATTTTTGTGGGGTGCGAGTAAATTAAAAATAGAAAATCATAGAAAATGCACACTGATATTTTAAATTGATACTACCAGGCAGTCTGACAATATTATCAATCTGCTGATCTGACAATCTGTTGTAGCTGGGTCCGCAGAGCTGGAAAGTATCGGAAACATTTTCCGTGATAGCCTGATTAATTTTATGGCCATCGACAAATTTCGGACGTTCACCCATTATTAGAAGCTTAAATATGCTTATATGTCAATTGAATTAAGAGTTTTGTAATTAGTGTTCAATAATAAACTTAGTCTGCAACAGTTGTTATTAGCAGAAAAAATGATTAAAATATAGGAGATGTAAGCTTGAAGCTTTTTTTTTTTTATTTTATTTATTATAAAAGGGGTAGTTACCTTCATAAAGATTATAGGATGATTAATTAATATTAATGATTGATATACTGGATTATGTTTTTTTATTAAAATAACTTTATTGCTAATTAATTTTTTTTTTTTTAATTAAATGAATATTTAATTAAAATATTTGTTCTCTATACTGATATTATTGTTATATTGTAGACATTTCATTGAATCGCAAAATTTAATTTAATGTTTTAATCTAACATAGACATTATTTTACTCACTAAATAATTAAAAGTATTGAGAGAAAAAATACCTTTGCTACACTATTTTCTAAAAATAAACTATAAATTTGCTAAAAAATCAATAAACTATTAACTATTAATTAAATTTTATGCATTTAGTATTATTACAATATTATTAATGATTACTTATTAATGGGAAATGAAATATTACTTGCTTTAATATTATAAATAATTTCAATAATAACATATAGTAAGTTTAGTAAAAAGGGTTTTGTATTTCGGCTGTGACTATCTGTATAATACTCTTTTCTTATCAACTATTTATACAGGGAAATACGTCACCTTCTATAGAAACATAATACTTTTCAACGTCATTTTGTATTCGTATATTAATATATATGAGGATAGAAATATTTCCTATCGTTTCTTTAGAATAGATAGTTCTAATCTCTCTGCCTGTTACCTTGTAAATCAGAAATAAAAGGATTTATTTCAATTTATTCAAAGTATTATATATTTGTAATATAATATAATAGAATTATATATTGTAATGTGTAGACCTTTGGAAGAAATATAAATTATTTTAGAATTAAGAGAAATATATTAGTTAATATCTAGGTAATATTGGTTGTTTACTTAGTGTAAGTCCAAGACTGGGTTCTTACGAAGGTTGGGAGAAACTATAGGAACAGTTAGAAGGGTAAAATACCTGTACTACAAGAAAAGGGAATTTCCCTTTCTTTCTCCCTTTAATGGAGGAGGGATCATATATATAGAGAACCTCAATTAGGAGAGGATCAGAATTGTTGTGGTGAAGAAAACCCTGCTCAGTGGAAATTTATAAAAGAGTGTCGTAGTGTCGTTATACGAGAGTTAGGCCAACCTTCTGCTTAAAAACCCTTTTAATATTGTAAGTTGTATAAATTAATCTAGTTACTGCATAAGTATTATTTTATTATTAGTTAAGGAATAAGATTTTATTTGTAGTCTAAATTGTATAATTATATGTATTTCTTTTAAATGGTTATTTTCTAATTATTTTTATCCTTTAATCAATCCAGATGAACACAGACCTCACGAGATCCCTTTAGAGAAGATTTACATTATAAATTCTAATTACTTAATTATTAATTAAATTTACCCCCAAATAAACAATATTACAATATATATATATATATATATAAAATATATTTCAGTTATTACTTAAGAATATTTCTAATTGGAACTTTTGTGGTTTGTATTCCACATTCATTTTGTTATGGGGGGGGAAAGATAATAGAAAGGAAACCAGAAATTAAAGTTAAGAATATATATCATTCTCAATGTTATCTATGAAAGAAGCTTTAAGAAATTATTAAAAGTAAGAAACATAATTCAATAGACAAAATAATTAAAAAACAAAATCACAAATTGGGCGAATTTATACTGGACCATGTTATCAGATAAGAATCTAAAGGTGAAGTGCAATGGTTCTATTATATGTGTTGGACGTTTCCTTCGTATCCCTAAGACAAGGTCAGAGTCGATAGCTCTTCATTTCTATTGGGCTTAGTCATGTGTTTAGTACTACTTACTTACTCTTTGGCGCTACAACCCATTACTGGGTCCTGGCCTGCTCAAGAATCCTACTCCATGATTCTCTATCCTTAGCCGCGATCCACCAATTCCGGACGTTCAGCTGTCTTGCATCATCCACCTGGTGCAGCCATCTTATTTTCGGCCTACCAACCTTTCATTTCCCTCCCGGTTCACCGCACAGGACTCTTCTAGGGTTGGCAGTAACTTCCATCCTAACACATGGTCTGCCCACGTTGATCGCAGTCTTGACAAGTGGATATATTTAACAACATCCACTTCCGAATACAACCTTGCCAATTCTTCGTTGTGACGTATCCTCCATTGTTCATTTTCCTTGACTGTACCAAATATCTTTCTTAAAATCCTTCTTTCAAAGGCGAATAGCTTTTGCTCTATCGCTTTGGTCATGGTCCATGCTTCAGCTCCATACGTCAGAACAGGGCGTATTAGCACTTTGTCCAGAGTACATTTTGTGGTCCTGGATAAATTACGGATTTTCATGTTATCCCAGGAGCCCATAGTATGAAAATCGTTAGTCTATTGTTTGCCAAGTCGCGTTTCCTTTAGACAGTCCAGCTATTCTGTTTTCTTGAGTTTTCGTAGCAGGATAATTTTTACGATATTGGGTTGCTGGCCCGAAGCTCAACCCCCAACCTGGAGGGACCTTGATTTTGGACTGCCTTACGCCTAGATAAACTGCCTTCGCTACGACTATTGAGCTTTATCTGCCCATGGTTTTATTTCAGGGCTATCCTCCCTTAGATGAGTTGCTTTCCCCACAGCTATCGAGTCTCATCCACCCCGTTTTCGGTCGTTTGGCGAAAACAGGCGGCACCAGTGTAGGTGAACGACTTCACCCCCTTACTCATGTGTTTGGGTGATAAAATTCCGCCCAACTCCCCCCCCCCCACCAAACGATTTTCTACTTAAAATGATCAAGTCGAGCTCAAAAAATAATCTATCCATAGCCTCGAGTTCACATAATTAATTATTCTATCATAAGTTTTCCAGTTCACATCATGAAACTATATCATTCTTTCGCTACGTCTATGTTTAAATTTAATTACAGATCACTTCTACTAGTGCATTATTTAGTTTATTAATTTTATATTTCTTTCCTTATTCTCTACTTCCGCCCTACCAAATATCTAACTATAGAAGATAGTTATTCTATTTTATCGATTTAGCCCGGTTAAGATATACAATGAACAAGTCAGTTCACTAAGAGGTTTAGCAAAAATTTTGCCCAACACAAAGTTTAAATAAAATAAAAAATTGCTCATGTTCTCATATTGCTGCATAAACATTTCGCAAATTTTGCATGGGACTGAAGTAGAGTCCAAATGACATTTTTTTTTATATTGTCACCATTCAAGAGGCAAGTGGGATGTACAACAATAAGTTGCTCAGAAACATAAAGACAATCATAAAGAGCGTCTTCTTTCAGAACAATGTGATTGTTGATTAAACAGCTTTGACTAGCGAAATTGATCATGAATACAGCCTTCCACAAGTCAAAAGACATACTTAAACGACTCCCATTAAAGCAAATACACCAAATAACAATATTCGTCCAGCATAAACAGAAAGCTGTTATGTAATGATGGAGGCTTTATGAAAAGATGGAGGTCTCATTGGAACATAAACTGTCAAAGATTTAAGAAATCATTGAGAAAAGTCTTTCCAAGAATTAAAAAAAAATCTGGTATGAAACACTCACACAACTTTCTCTAACTCCTGTTTCCAAAATTGTAATTGACAAATTTTATAATTAGTAAAACCAAATTTAATGAAATTCGTAGGAGTCCATAGAAAATTGAAAAAACTGGCCAGTAAAAGCGCACTTTCTGTTTACTAATTTTATTAAAACTCGTAATTTTGGCCATCTATTTATTTCTAATTAATTCTGTATGGATGGTAGAATTGTATAATCAACTATCATAGCACTTTACAGAAAAACTTACCCCCACCCCTTTCCCAAAACCCCCACTTAAATGTCCAGGAGAAATGTTACAAATAAAAATTATAGCTCTTTATATGTGTAGTTCATATTGCTAGTTTGATGAAAATCGTTGGTGCCGTTTTCGAGAAAATACTAGAAAAATAATTTTCAGTAAAAACGCACTTCCGGTATTCCGATTTTTTTCAAACTCGCAATTTCCACAACAAATTTAACATATTTAATTCTACTATTATTAGTACAATTTAGATTGACAGAATTGTATAATAAACTGATAGCACTTTAGAGGAAAACCTAACCCCACCCCTCCCCCAAAAGAGCCTTTTAATGAATTTTCCTAGAGAAATGTTTCAAATAAAAGTTGTAGTTCATTGTATGTGTGATTGATGTTTGAAGTTTAAAGAAAATCGTTGGAGCCATTTTTGAGAAAATCGCAAACAAGTAAAAAATCCAACTAGTAAAGTGGTAGTTCCGGTTGAGGAATTTTGACAGATGACCTACTGTCTGATCCCATGGTGATACCTAAACGGAATATCAAATTTGAACTTTCTACAATTTTTCGTTTTTGAGCTACGCTGTCTAAATACACACAAACAGACCATTTTCTATCACATTTTTGGACTCAGAGGTCCTCAAAACGGGTATTTCCGGTGAAAACTCGATATTGAAAATTTTTGCACGATTACATTACTTCCTCTTACTAGGATTAAGAGAAAGTAAAACATTTGTATGAAACATTGAAACGATATCCAGTTTTTTGTAGCAATTCTCACAGTTCAAATTCTTTTTGAAGCTGGAATTTTTAATATATGTTAATTTTTTCTTAATATTACAAAAGTGGTGAATCATGGAATCATTACATTACGCTGAAATAGCAGTATCCCCCTAAAATCAGTATGGCTAGAAAAATATTCCGAATAAAATTTAAAGGCCTATATACGAGTTTAGCATAAAGATTAATGAAAAACGTAACTTTGTTTTTTTTCTCAATGATCCAGTTATTGATTGATCTGTTGATGGTATGACAATCTTGGTTCGTTTCAAGACTACTATTTAAATGTAATTTGAAATATGATTGGAAGGCGATGGTAGAATATACCCACCCTTCGAGTCATCTCGCCTCAAATCTGAAACTATAAATTTTATTTCTCTAACCGTCGGTCTAGAAGAGGGGGAATCGTAAAAGAAATTGACAAGATATTAACCGAAATGTTATATCATCATTGGAGATAAAAGTTCTTCATTTTCTGCCTTCTAATCTTGTTTTTACAATAATTCGGCTACGCTGTCCGTCATTCCATTTCCAATACAGCAAGTCAGTATTATTATAATCTCCGTTTTGTAAATCGATAGAATGTTTTAGCTTCGTTACCAATTTTGATAATTGACCTGAACTGGTAAATATTCTATAAATTATTTGAATAAATTTATCGCTCATATTATTTGACCCCATTTATAATATTACAATATAAGTATTGAATATTCTGGCGGCAGAGGTGCCAATGTAATTATTCAAATTACAAATTTATTTCAATTAAAATTTATTATCAAATATAAATATTTTATTATTTTCGATTGTCGAAGTAATTTCTGTCTGATTGTAATCATATATTATTATTTGAAATACTGCACACATCAATCTTTCTCTCTTGCCAACCTGTACAGCATGTACACTAATTTGACATGGAAGGTCTGTCTAGTAATGCGATATACTGGTTAAAATAAAAATTTAATACCAAAAGTGGTTTGTTAATGACATTCAGATGTTTACATGTCATTCTGACAAATACTAATTGCCTTTTACAGTTTCCTCTTTAATTAGTGCTGTTTCTATTATTAAGTTACAGTTTAAACTAGTTTTAAAAGGGGAAACAGGGATTTGTCTAGAATATTTACATAATTCAAGTTGTAATAAATTTTTCATTTGTGTTTATTATATTATCATTCAACTTTCTCTTACAGCTAAAGAAAGAATTGTTGCTACTGTGTTCCCATTTTAATTTAGGAGTGGATTTGTAATATTGGTTATACAAGCAGGTTCTATAGAATGTGAATGTATTAAGCATGAATATTGACATTGCACCTAGATCGATTCTGTAGTGATAAATAAAACCCAAGGCTTAAGTGAAATATTTATTTGAATCAAATTCGGAAACCATAAACTCCACACCATTTTTGAAAATGACTCACATATGTCTAGGAAATTTATCTTTTTGCGATCTACATCTTCAACGCTACTTCCCAAGTCTCTTTATATTACCTATTCATTATATTAACCCTCATACGTTGTTCTGTTTAGCGCAAACGCCTTTGGTGTGAGAATTTAGGGTTCGATTCCCGTTGAGTACAAAGGCGGGGTTGACCAGGATCATGAGAATAAGTGGACAGCTACAGTTAGTAGCGAATACCAGGACTAATGGGTGTGGTGGGGGGGGTGTGTGCTCACCATTCCCCCACCAATAAAAATCGCCGTCTGGCAAGCTCTTGATGGGTGTTGCATCAATGTTTTTATTATTATGTATGCGTTTAAAAAATAGTTTCTAGTTAAAAAAGGATTAAAAATATGTTTCTCATTACATAAATAGATTAATATTTACTGAAATAAATACTGTTAAAGATATAAAACTACTGTTAGTTAAGAAGAAGGCATGCACACTAATTTCCCATAGAAAGCGACTAACATCCTTAACTGTGACAAAATGAGACTACACTTCTCACTGCCACCTAGTTAATTGTAATTTTCTTATTCCCACCACCTGGACTAAGAACTTCTAATTGGTATATAAATTGTTTTTAATTAGTAATAAATTTAAAATGTAATTACCTTTACGAAATATCAGCTATTTTAACGGTTAACATATTATTGTATTTTATTAAATATATTATTTTAGGAATTAATATTAAATATTTCAATAACTCATCTCTTCTATGCGACCATTTATTAATTTAAATTGTAGCAGATTTTTTTTATACAACAAACCAACTTTGTAGAGTAGTATAAATAATTTAGTTAATAGTTCATTTTTAATCATTTAGTTTAATTGAAGTTTCAACTTTACAGAATTAGTTTTGTTTAATTTAATTATGGATTTTTTTTGTTTAATACGTATTTTTGACCTATTTTACAAACAATTAAGTACTCAACTTATTGACATGATAATTATTTAATACGTAAGTTAATTCTCTCTGGATGATATCGCCTCACAAATAATCTGGACCCATAGAAGTTCCAAGCCATTATGCGTCATATCCTTCCCTCTGGAAGTCTTTTTCGATATCCACATAAAAGCTGGTTCTTGCTTTTAAGTTTTATCATCCCTCTGGGTTTTACAAAATTTTATTGAAATTTTGGAAGGTCACACTTTTAAAAGTGATGGCAAAATTTTTAAGTAGTACAGATCATTTACTTTCTGTTCAGTGTAACCTTTATCGGTTGAACTTTCCATGGATTCAGCATTTTTATCAGAGTAATTATTTCACTTACTGTCATCCCCCCCTGGCTTATCACTTTAGATCATTAATTCGTTGTTGCAGTATAAATATGAGTTTGTCAGCTGCTCAGCTGTTTTGATTTCTATCTTGATATTATGTTCCCCTTCGTCTTGCTGTTCTATATTTCATATTTCACCATTGCACTTTGTCTGAAATTCATGTCTAAAGAAACGAAAATGATCCTCTCTTCTTAAATGATCCTGTACTTCATATTTAGGTTTTACTGTGTGGCTGAGGAAATTGTGAATGTAGTTGGTGTAGAAATAAACCCACTACTGATACTATACTCACGATATTATATTTAACAAATACGAAGTAGGTAGAGAAACCAAGTACTTGTAGAGTTCACGTCAATTTAAAGCCTGGCGTGCATGATAGAAACATAAAGTTGAAGCTAACTCTCTACAAGCTTGATATACGATGGATAAAATCCAGATGTTATCCAAAATGCGGAAACCAAATATTATTCAACAGGTACTATACATATTCATAATTAATAGCCAAGGAGAAAAAAAAAAAATATTAATTTAAGGTATTATACTAAACCCGCTTTGTCTATGTGTATTGAATGTTGATTGTAATTTAAAAAAAAAGAAAGTAATAAAAATCTGCCTGTTTTGCTAAATAATAGTGAATCATTCCTAATATCATCATACTAATTGTTGAGACAAAATTTTCTGAAGATTTTACCATTTAACATTATACAGTTTTTCCTCACAGGCAAAACTCTTCAGTCCTGCATTAAAGATTTGCTTCGACTGCCTCACAGGTATCTATTGAGGCAAAAAAAAAAAATATGTAGAATTTCTATAAGAAATTCCGTTTCGCTTCATTTGTCCTGCTTATAATACAGGAGAGAACATTGTAGTCTAAATTCAGGGTGCAAGATACAAAAATATATTGGCTTTTCAGCCCGTTGAAATTGGTATAAAAGAAAAGAAACATTGTTTAGACAAGCACCAAGCCGAAAAGTCAACAATTTTCTTAAATTATCTAAACTCAATGCCCAATAAAGCAACTGTATATAATAAATTTTCGCTTAACATTTTGAATGAATCTGGATTCAGTTTAGAATCTAGTCTATATTCATTATTCAATAATTAATTTTTATAATTAGGAATTTTAATTAAAATAAGTAAACAAAAAATTATATATAACTTGAATACGGCCTTTCTTTTTCTTTTTAACTCATTGATTTTTTTTATTTTTGTTTTTAAGCAAACGTAAATTATTGTTTTTTATTCATTAAAAACCTCTTTTCTCTTCTTAATGAATACTTGGAGCAGCAGCGGTACTTTACTTAACTAGGAAAGGCATACTCTCTTACTAAAGTATACAAAAGCATCTCTAGTAGCCACTCTGCCTTCCAGTTAATGTAACTATATTAAATGGGGCACTTCGTGTTATATACTTTTCTTCATTTTATACATTTTTATAACGAGAGATTTTCCGCACAATTTCACTAATTCCCCTTTTTTTTTTTAGAAATAATTAAACAGTTTAATAATAATAATGTGTTTATTAAAAAAAAATGCAAAGGTATATGTATGAAGTTTACAAATGAAAAATAACTTTCTGATGATGGAATATAGTCGGTCTGCCTGGTTAGCCTTAAAGTTCATTGGTGTATACAAATATGTTTTATATATATATGTATGTAGGAATTTTGTTAAGCTAATACAATGAATAATTAGCTATTATTTAGTACAGTGGTCGGCAAAACGTGACTCTTCCACGAAAAGTTTAGTGCAGGCACAGAATATTATTTATTAAATTGCCTTGTTAGAGACGAGTAAACATTTTTGAAACGCAAGCCTACAGGAAAGAGGCACATTTTTAAAAACCAGTAATAGTACGGATAGTCGCTCTCAGTCATGTGTATCATTATCTCCGTCGAATTACTCCGCACCGAAGTGTATTTCAACTATTTGTACTTATTATAGTAATTTTATTCGAAAACAAATTGTCGGTTTTTGCCGAAGATTCTGAAAGAGTAACTCTGATTCACTTTCCATGCCTATTGAAATATTGTCGAGAAAATAAGTCTAATATTACATTTGCTATTTCAGAACAACACTGTTAAATATGAAGGAAGCTTTTCTCGGCAGGTTCAAAGACTTTAGAAACAGCAAAGCGAAGTTAGCCTTTGTTAAAAAAACTTCTGAATGCCACGGTAACAAAAATAAATTTTTCGCCCTTTAATATTGATATTGGCCGCTTTGAAATGCAATGGCTGAATTTAAAAAATAAAGAATTGTGGAGCTCAAAATTCGAGCGTCTTTGTGCCGATTTAGAGCTGTTGGAGAAAAATTAATTTGAATTAAGTTTACAGGACAAGCGGTCTGCTTTGAAAGACCTGGAGAGGGAAGATATGTGGACCTGTTTTAGCACCTGGAATAGTATTCCTGACTCATATGATCAATTGAGGAAACTAGCGTTTCCTGTTCTTTCCTTATTTGGGTCTACATATTTATGCGAACAATCATTTTCAAGTCAAGAGTACATTAAGAAATCGGCTTATCGATGAGAACTTGAAATCGTGCCTAAAATTAAAAACAACAACATACAAACCTGACTTACCCTTACTTTCCAAGGAAATGCGAGGCCATTATTCACATTAGTGGAGTATTTGTAGTTTTTTTTAAGGATACCTTTTATATTATTTAACTTTTATATTTTTAAATAAATATTATCTTTATATAAGTATGATACAAGTTTTATTTAATGTATAGTTAGTTAAACTAAGACATATTTAGCAAAGGCAAGCTCGAGAGTGTACTTTTAATCCTAATTATTTCCATAAAAATGTTTCTACTAAAGCAAAGCTTAAGTTTAAAAAAAAAGAAGCTCTTTGAATCAACTTCAATTTTGTATTGTTTATATTTGGCTCTTTTGGATGACGAGTTTGCCGCCCACTGATTTAGTATAATTTAGCCTAATATTCAATAAATATTAAGCTAATTTTTCTCTAATAAACACCAATTGCCATTTATTTATTAGCAACTTCAGAACATCGTAAAGCAAAAGAACATCATGTAATACATCTTTAATAATACATAAATACTTCACATTGTTAACATAACTTCATTTATTTTCAAAACTCCTCTGACTAAACAATACACAACACAAAAATCAATCACCTGATATCATGAATGGATTATTTTTACAATTATATTCTACCTTATTATTAAAATATTTTACATCATTTTTTGTCCACATCAGTTTGGGTAATGGATGCAAAGTTTGTACTCCATTTCTGTTACTGATATAACAGGAATAAATAACAGGAAATAAAAAATTAAAAAGCTCTTTTTACCTCAACATCTGGTAGGTTCTGTACAGTAAGTTCACGAAAAATAATTAATAATATAAAGTGAGGTGAGATATCAAGAGTGAAAATATTGAATAGACTGTGTATAATATAATATAATGGTTGAGCAAAATGGGAAATTAAAATATTAAAAATTATTTGGGAAAAATGAATATATAAATTAAATTTAAACAATGGATAGCAAATATTATTTATTATCACTTTCCATAAGCCAAAGGAATGGCGCTTACCTTGAAAAGCAGAATCCTTGCTACCAGTGCTGGAAGACCCATGTGTCTTTAGCCCATATCGTGGTAAAGGGGGGAGGAAAAATAGGAATAAGGAAATAATGCTTATGTGCTTCTAACTCTTTAGTCTTCACTGATACACTGCTACTTGGCTCATGTTTGTAAATAATAATTAAACGGGCTCCCAGAAGCTGCATGGCAAGAAACTAACCGGAAGTAATAATCATGTGATTTCACAATGATCCCTTGCAGGCCAGGAGAACCGGGACGCCGCTAAATCAAGACAACAAGACAACCATCGTAGGAACCATTACCCAGGAAAACCAGAAGTAACAAACTTGGGTTTTCACAATTAAGGGCAACCAAACTGGCATGTATTGCGACCATGTAAAAAGGGAGTGTTGCATAACGACTTACTCCTTCGATCTTGAAATGGCGACTTGCTTGTTCAAGCGATACATAGCTACTGCAGAGAGAGGAGAAAATGCACAGGTTACCCCCTCTCTACTCTTAGGACACAGCCTAATAAATTAGTAAATTATTATCTAGGTAGTACTATACCTCCCCGAAATATAATTATTGTACGCTGTTGGCGGCAAATTTAAATTTAGATTAAATTCCGAACAGATACATTCATTAGATCGTTTCAAACCAGTTGTGTTAACCCAAATAAATCATTTAAACAATCCATCAATATCCCAGTTTTCGAATTTGGGTTAATTTCCAGAATTTCTTTTTTATACAAAAATAATTTCGTTCTTCTCTTTCTCGTTTGCCAAGTATAATCTCTATACTTGTAATAATTGCCTGTAAGCTTCAGTCTGTTATTATTTCTCAAAATTTGTCTTATAATATTTTTCTTCTTTAAACATATCCACTTCACCTTAAAGGTCTAAATATTCCTTTTTCCTACCATATATCTCTTTTTTTTTAATGATTCATTGTCATTCTTAGTAGCTAAATTTTTAGAATCGATAAGAATACACATGTAATTTAATAACTCTTCTAGAGAACAAGCTTTTATTTGTTCTTTCTTAATCTCTATCAATAAAATCATCCACTAATAATTGGTGCGTGTACACCTAATCACTTAATCACCTAATCACTAACCACCAAATACGAAATCTTTGTTGCATGTTGTTTATTTATTATGTTGTAAAAAACAAATATTCAATTTTTAGGAGTACACAATAACAATGTTTTATACACAATAACGAAACCAGCTCCATTAAACAGTTTTTATTTCATATAACACTAAAATAAGGATAAGATATTTTTGCTTTAGTTATTTTTGCTGATCAAAGCTTTTAAAGAAAATAAGTCAGATTTAGAAAATCAAAACAGTACATTTTTTTTTTATTTTACATCATTATATATATATATATATATATATATAGCCACTATTTTTTGTTTTTTATTTACAAATTTGTATGGGCAGCTCACTTAGAGCTTTACACATAGGGCTAGTTGAAAGAAAAAGAACAGAAACAGTAAAACAAAGATGAGTCTTCTCAGAGATCTTGGTACAGTCTGGGTTTTAATCTTCTGGATGAAGTAGGGCTCGCCTATGTGGTAATGTGAAGATGAGGGTACTGTGTTAAGCGATAGGAAGAAATTGTCTGTAAGTTTAGCCATGTGTGTGTGTGTGTGTATATATATCTGGCATGACAAGTTCTCTGTGTGTTTGTGTGTTTCTGACAAACCAGGGAGCGTTTAGTGCAATTCGCAGTACCTTGTTCTGGAAAGTCTGTAATCGTTTTGTCAGTGTGTTGCTAGCTGTTATCCAAACTGGACAGGCGTATGTCAGGAGGGGTCTAAGGAGAGTTCCACACACCCTAGTGTGGTGCACGAGTGTCTGAATGGTGTGTTTCTGTTAATGAGTGGGTAGAGTTGTTTCAGTTAGGTGAATGCTTGTTGCAGTTTTTTACGTATTGAAATAGTAATTTTGAGGTTTAAGATGGAAAAAAAATTAAAACTTGTTTTTAACGTACAAATAAAAACTCATTAAATTGTTTTTTCGGATAATTTAATAAATAGATTTACTGAGTTAAATTTGCCGTTTTGAATATTATGCGAGTTTTTTATGTCCGGTCGAAAAATTAACGATTTAGTGTTCTGAAGCACTAAATGATAGCATTTTCCATAACATTGACGGAATTTATTTTATTAAAGTAACTAGCCTTGTAAGAAATAAGTAAGATGATGGAATGAACAACAAATTGATACGTCTCATAGAAATGAATTTAACGTCATAATTTTTCCTCGAAACATTTAAAAAAATAATTCTTGAAGAAATATTTCAAACAAAACTGATAGTCCTGAATTCCAAGATTAAAGAAAAAGTAGGAAAATCTATTTCTAAAGCTAGTCTGTTTGGGCATGAGCGAGAGTTGCCTGACTGCCTACAATGGTAGCCAGATTCAAATTAGGTCCTAGAATAGAGTTGCAGGAGTCTCTTAACTGCTCATAATCACCACCATTCAGTAGACTCTATTGGGAAGTACCCATGTTAAGTTGCGTTAATTACTGGCATAAAGCACATACACAAGTCTGGTGCACACAAACAGAATCGAAAGCCACCTGAGAGGTATCTCCATATATAGCCCATCGTCGTAGGCAAATCTACGCTCAATTACAGGAATCTTCTCTAGCCAGATCTTCGCAATCGCAGAGAACATGGAGCAGTGACTATTCCTGGAATGACCAGTATCAGCCACGCCCAGTAAAATCTCTAAGATTCTGTTCAATTCAAGGTGTTCTGATTAATTTTCAACCAATCCAGCTATATGTTGAGAGGGACGCTCGTTCGCTTATATATAGCGCCATAAAACTGACGGGTATAATATACAATTCTACTATTTATATGTGTAATATTAAGAACAATTAAACACCACCACTGTTCCCACAGTTGCTAAGTTTTGGTGTCTCACCAGGATTGCTACTAACTGTAGTTTCCCAATTTTTCATATGAAATTGTGTCAACTAATGTTTCCATATAAATTCTATGTTTGGAAAAAAGGTTTACAATAGAATTATAAGAATTGTAGTGAACTTAATTCCTGTTAATCAAATTCTCAAATCGAAACGTATAATAAAACATAGTTTCAAAACATTCGTCTCTAACCAACTTTACTTCCAAGTGATGGACACCTGAAAAAAATGATAGCCACTATTTAAATTATTATTTATTAATATTACACAAATAAAATTCTTCTACTTTCACACCGCACCCTTTTTTACGTTTCTTGGGCTTCAATAACTTTTGATTTTCACTTTATTGAATGCACATTGCAATGTTTATTCTATTCACATCTGTTTCATCTGGTGCTGTAGAATAAATAAATTTTGTCCTACATTTTTCCTCGTTTATTAAAGAAATACACAATTATGTAACTCTTAATGTAGGCAGATATTCTAATTACCTAGGGTTCGGTAAAATTTATTCTTAATGTTATTTGTTTAATTTCACAACATTTCTTTATATACAATTTATTTTTAGTTTCCTGTCTGGTTCGGTGAAAACGGGACAGTTTGTAGAGAGATCCGTCTAACTATCGGAAATGTTCTACTTCGTAGAATTTTATTCATCAATTTTCGCTCATCAATATGGACATGATTGCTTGCAGAAACATTTAAACAACTCCAGCTTTACCCCACAGCAATATCTCTCCTCTGCAATTCTGAACAAACCAATGGACGCGCAATATAATCTTGTGTTGCTCAGGACTAAATTCTAATGAAGACTACGTTGCCATAAACAAACAGAGAAGATGTGCAATATTATTTTTTTTGACGGCTTGAAACAAATTGGACTTGTTCTAACTGCTACTAGTGTAGGATTAAAATATATATTCATTTTCCTATGCGCATTCTTTAAGGTGTCCTACTCTGCTTCAAATTTCCCAACTTAGATTCGAATTTCTATTAAACCGCACTATGATACTTTTTTCTTTTTTTTAATTAAAGGCGTGACAACATCTATGGTCATTGGCACCCGAAGCTTTCTCAGTGCACTGCCCGCCTCCGGACAGTCTTCTCTCGTTACAGACAACACTGTCCATCACTGGATAGTGAGCTGTAGAGGCAGCACATCTGGACTCGAACCCGGTTCCTCCGATGGGAGTCCACTACGCTAACCACTTAGCTATTCCCTTCCCTACTATAATACTTGTAGCTTGCATCACGTTACCAGCCGTAGGAATTAAAGCGGTCAGTTATTGTAATTTTTAGAGCTAAGAATTGAAAGATAAGATTTAAAGCAACCACTGATGAGGCCATTTTCAACTGGACGAAATGGCGAGTAAATGGCCGGCAACGGCGCGTTAGTAGTAAAGTTTGCAAAGCCAAACTATAGATTTTTATGGTCGCGGTGAATTTAAATTTATAGAATTTAAATTTATAGCCAACCCTTCTACATTCTGTCTACCAGAGTTTAGTTGCATGCTTTAGTTATTTTTCTGTATATAAATTCTTTTCCGTTAGTCTAGCCACTTCTTCTGTAGGAATCCCAGCCATTCTTACATCCCTTATACTTACTCAAACATCCCTATACTCATACAATATACACGGGGCCTACAGATGAGATAAATTGTACAAAAGTTGATGTGTGCAATTATTTGTATTTAGCAAGCCCCACGTCAAACTCTAACTCGCAATTGGTTATTTAGGTGGCAATGGATTTGGCTTTATAGCCACTCCTCTAAACATCTAATTCTTTAAATACATAACAATTTATCAAACCATGTTACCATATTGCATTAATGTTTGATAGAAATATTATGTCAGCTTGGGGAATATAAGATGATTTTTTTGTATACAAAAATGATATTCAATATTATTTGATTTCTTTAAAAGATTTTACTAATATTTTATGACTTATTTTACATAGAAGGATATCATTGTACATGAAATATCCAAAATAAGCATAATCATATTACTACACATACCGTAACATATTACTAGTGTGTAACAACATATTACTAGCGTTTTTCACCATAAAATTCAAAAATTTTCTCACCTACTAAGCTTACACCTCGAAATACTGGCCACCATTTTCTACAACTTAAACCCATCTTTGAGTCAACAATTCGATGCCCTTCCGATACCTGGAGCTCTTTGGAAGCAAAAAACTCCAAACATCCCGTTTTCACTTCCTTTTTATTTGTAAATTTTTTATCATGTAAAAAGTAGGCCATAGACTGGAAGATATGGTATTCAGAGGGTGCCATGATGAAGGAGCTCAAAATTAAAATCGTCAATTATTGAGAAGGTTTGACGTGACGTCATGCAAAGGCCATGAGAGAGAGACTAAGTACACTTCAAATGCTGCTGTTACAGAAATCGAATGGATTTCGATATGTATTAGCATTGATTACTTGTATTATTTTATGATTGGGAGTAAGACCAGTGACACTAATACACTTGGTAGATAGTTATCGATACTTTTGTTCTTTTAGCCGAAAAATTGGCTTATTCTAGGTAGTGATTTGAAATACAAAATATAGTGGAAGCCCCATAACTTTAAGAGTGCTATCATTATCACAATTTGTTATATACTCTACAAACTTAGAAACACAAACGCACCTGATTATATTACTCACATTATTGTATCCTTTCTACAAGACAGAACCTTCCAAGTAAGACTTAACAGCACATACAGTACTAGACGACGAATTCTCGCTGGACTACCACAGGGGGCAATCATGAGCCCAATACTTTTCAACCTCTACTGCTCTGACATACCTGAACCTCCCTCAACGACACTAGCCAATACGCAGACGACACCATGCTAGCTTCTACCACCCAGACTTACACAGAAGCATCACTGACTTACAGAAGTTTTTAGATACAATACCAAACTGGTTCCAGCGATGAAAACTAAAGCTAAACGTTTCCAAAACTGAAGCAAAAATCTTAGCTCTGCGACGGTTTCGGAATGAGAACCTTCGTGTTCTGCGTATCAACAACCAATAAGTCCCTTGGAAACAAAAGCACCAAGGAGTGCGCTATCTCGGCGTGATCTTGGACACAAGACTCACCTGGAGACTACACATTAACACTCAACTACAACAAGCATACATCCGACTGAAACAGCTCTATCCACTCATTAACAGAAATGCACCACTCAAACACTCCGGCACCACACTACTCTATAATACGCTTCTCCTGACATATGCCTGCCCAGTCTGGATCACAGCAAGCAGCACACTGACGAAACGATTACAGACATTTCAGAACAAAGTTTTACGAACTGCACTAAACGCACCCTGGTTTATCAGGAACACCCAAATACATAGAGAACTCGATATTGTAGACATAGACACACACACATGACCAAATTACCAGACAGCTTCTTCTTAACACTTAACACATTACCAACAACATCACACTACCACATAGGCGAGCCTATCTTATCAAGAAGGCTGAAACCCCGACTTTATCAAGACCTCTAGTTTTTTTATTTTATTTTTTTCTGTTTACCACTATGTGTAAAGCTCTAGTGAGCTGGTCCATACATTTTGATTGTAAATAATAATAAAATAATAATAGTAACAATCGATGTAATATTGGATGCAGCAAAACTAGTTGCAATCTAATTTATATATAAGCAATATATACATAAAGGCGGCAGCCGCTCCACCTCCTCATTTGAAGTGTAGCCAGGTCCACATCACTTGATCTAGCAATGAATCCACAGATGTCCATATCTCCGGCCATCTCCCGGTTTTCCATAGAGAATCTTTCGAGGAAAGCGTTCTGCCACCAATTCTTCCCTGGGGAAGAATTCCATGGGCGCAAACACCCGACCGAAAATTTTTCAATTCTTTTTTCTCCTATTTATTTAATAGTGATTTATTGCCACTGCATAATGTGGCTATCGGTAACATATTATGGATGTATGTATAAACTTGCAGTTCATCATTCCGTGACAATGATTTGAATTGGTGAACTTTATTTTATAGCGCATAGAAGCATCGGATTCCCTTAGCTTTCTTCTAGCTTTAATTTGAACACAACTCGTTTTGCTCAGTCACCAGACTACCTAGGTTTTTAAATGCTCCAGATGCCAGGAAATTATGTTCGTTTATGTGCGTGTACATTATCTGGCTCGGATATACTTCTGAGTCTTCTCAAGCATCTGTCTAATGGAAAAAATATAATCTTCCGTTGACCGTTTCTAAATCCATTTTCGTATTCACCAACTTTGCGTTCTAAATATGTGATGTATTTAATTAATTAGGACAGAAAGACCTTTATATGTAGTATACGCTATAGCCGTGCAATCAGTACACTTGAGTTTGTAACCTTTATTATATATAATAATTTTGCGAAGTCCAACATCTGATGCTTTCACCACACACTTTACAAGTTCGATAGGAATTTCGACCTCTCCTGATGTTTCATCATTTGGCATTTTTAGGAACGGCATCACTTCTTTGCTTGGTGAGACATCCTCATCATCTTATCCATGTGTTTTCTCGGTTGAAAGAACAGGTTTTCCTTATTGGTCTCTTTCTTCTGTATTTCTTTAGATTTTTGATGTTTGACCTTATAAGTTTGATAAGGGCAAAACAACTGTCCTTGTTGTTGCAAATTTAAAAAAGAAAATTATAATATATAATACAATGGATCGTTATGCATATTATCAAAATATATGCATTTTCTTTAGTCTTTCAACTTATGCAAAGAAAACAACAATACAATACTTCTATGAGTTGGTGTAGCATCAGTTAATTGGAAAATAGCATCAAATTCATAACCTATTGGATTATGACATCGCCAGGAATCTTCCTTGTGATTATTAAATGTAAGTAATAAACAAAATTTTCTTTTCTATACTAAAGTAAAGAAGACATTTAATATTTATTAATGAAGTTTTCTATTAAATTATCTACAATTTTTTTGCTTGAGTTCATTATAAATTTTAACTAGAATTTATCTAGTTGGTAAGTTCTTTTTAGTGGAAACACGCGCACGGAAAGTCTTATAGTATCACTGACAGCGGAAACTTTCAGATATTCAGCCATACAACTCCCCATGCCGGCTCACTCACTCCTTTGTGTACTTCCAGCTTTTTTTTTACCTTTTTTTAATAAACTCTGTTTCTGCTATGTATATTTACTAAAGCTCTTACTACCTTCTAAGTACATATATCTCATCCATACATATAAGATAACCATATACAATATAGGTATACTAACTGAAATTTATTTATGTAAACTATGATCATATTAGACTTATATAATAAATTTTAAATAATTTTTTTTTTTTTTTAAAGATTTAGCGGTAAATTTATATAATAAAACTATTATGAATGGTTCTTATTGCTGTATAAGAAATTCTACCATGTCTGTTTTACGAAATAAATGTTTTACACATATTGAAAATGTGTGTGTAATGTGTGTTGGAACTTGGTTTTTGGTAATTTTTCTAATTATGGCAAACTAGTAGAGAATAAGGATTCACAAGCGAATTTAGTTTGCACAAAACAAATTAAAAAATAGGAACAGACATATAAACACACATTCACATACTCAGAAACTTGGTTTGAAACACTCACACGATTTTCAGTGTAGTTTAAACTGCAGTTTACCTTGATTTGTTTGATTAATTTTCTTCAAATCTATATAATCTTTACTGTATGTTTGCTTTCTTCAATTTTATATTAATAATTGGAGAATCAGAACATAATAAAATGACACCCACTCCCAAAACTTCTTTAGGAAAAATTCCGAATAAAAGAGATAGGTTCTGTATTCATTATTATTATTATTTGTCTATGGTGAGGAGGGACCAAAGCCTACGCTAACCAAAGCCCTCTTCTGGGCTAATATAGCTACCCCAAGAAAAACAACAACAAACCGAGTTTAGTACAAATGTCTACAGCCGGATCTAACCCATCCAAGAATCACAGCAGTCCGAAAAAATCGGACAATAACCGTAAAGAGAAATAGCCTAAGCTCTCCCACAGACAGCCTGTTTCGACCAAAGGTTGTACTTAAACCACAATGCCCAGTAAGGGATCTAATCTTACTGACAGAGTTCGGTGGAACGAATAGCTCTGTCCGTATCCCCAATGAGCATCTTAGACTTCCGACAACCCACTCTGCTCATCCATAGAGATGAATGCTGTAAAGCTATCCATGATTAAACGCTTGACAGACAAATGCCGGAAGACATACCAACAAGAGCCTCGGGACCCATGAAAGGGAGAGAGTTGTCTAATTTGGCAAATCTATCCACTTCCTCATTCCCAAAAATTCTCATGTGACCTGATACCCAGACTAGAAGCACATCCTTCAAAGAAGAAAGCTCTTCTAGTCTTTTAGAACATTCTAGTACCAACCTGGAAGTGAAGACACCTCAGCGCCTTCAACGCAGCCTGACTGTCCGAGCAGATACAAACTTTTTTTAAGTTAGTGTTACGTACCTCTCATCCAAAATACAACAAAGACTAGCTTATGCTAGCTACTGCTAAGTGATTTTTTTTTTGTTTCTCCACTGCTCAGCGAAATTGTTCATTAATAGCGCCTTGCTCAAAGTACAATCATACTATTAAGTAAGCAAATAGCAAGCATTAAGAAAGTAAATTTAAATATAGATAACCACAATTAATATTCATTTCTTTTCATAATCAGTATGATTCACTAGATGCTTCTTAGCGTCACTGTACTGAATCTTCTTTTCATGCGAGGAGAGTCCATACTGTGACTATGTTGCTCCATCTATTTATCGCTCTTACCAGTTGACCGGCCCATTCAAACATCCACTTTTTAATGAAGACTACTAAGCTTCTTATCGAAGCATCCTCCATATTTTGTCATTTCTATTTATATATAGCATATTCACTGGACGACTCTTTACCTATCTGTATTAAAGTGGCGTATATTTAACAGTATCTAGAGAATCGGAGATGGACTATATGCTTTGGCGTTTGTTTCCATCTTAATTTATTATTATTAATTATTTTTTCTGTTCATTGAAATATAATGCGCAATCGTTCCCACGCATTGTTTTTAATTATGCAGTTAGCGTACCATGCCGCTCATGCCTGCATGCTCACCGACCTAGAGAAGCACTTAATGCAGCAGCGCACGCGCCCTAATAACTCCTCTTGCATCGTATTCTTTTCGTTGAATGGTATGTTAGCTAGCCAAGTCCATCTCAACCGGGAGTGATTCCAGAATAGAATAATAGAGGGCTGTAAACTATATTGTCACTTCGGTGTTGTTAGTATCATTGTACCTACTTATTAATGTAATTACAAATTAAAAGAGTTTCTTCAGTTTCTAAATTTTCCCTAAATATGGGGAAAAAAATCTTTCAAATACCTGCTATATTATTTTAACTATTTTTCCCAGAAAATTGTTATTTGGATGGCTCTGGGAGAGCGACAACGTCAAGTTTTTCTGTAAATGCCACTTGAAAAAAATGTATGGGTCGCCATCTGTATAATATTACAGTGGCATAGCGTGGATCGTGTACTTAATTTGAAATTTTAAAGATTGATCAACATTTATTATCTGAGAGCGCTGACTGGTGACATTTTTGCTGCTTTGGTGAGTTGCCATATATTTTTCTAATCTTTGGTGAGGATGATATTGGGTAAAAAAAATGTATAAGGAGATTACTTAGGAACAGAGCCCATTCTAGCCACTGTTGTTCATCTTTACTTGAACTTTAATAGTGGACCAGCCATCATTGGTAAAGACAGAAAGAATGCAGCCATAAAAAATAAAAGCTGTTTCCATTTTATTTCAATATTAACCTTCATTATTCTTTTCAATACCAAAACTTCTTTCAGATAAGCGGATGCGTTACAGAATTTCAATGGGTCCTCCTGCACAATAAATTATTTTGACCCAGCTATATTATTTGGTCTAAACAGTTTTCACAATGCCATAATTTTGTATAATTTAATCTATGTCCTCTACTAGAGAGAAAATTGTATAATTATTATTTTAATTAATGTTTAAATCTACTTTTTTTTTTTTTGCACGCATTCTCTAAATTCCACAAACATTTCAACAATCTGTTCCTTTCTTTAGGTGGATGCTGTCAGCAAAATATCATCAACACATTTTCGGTTTATTAAGAAATTTTCTATTATTGTCCCAGTTTAATCAACTGAAAACACATTCCAGCTCGGTTGCAAGTAGGCGGTGAAATGGGGGACAGAGGGTCTCTTTGTCTTTTAATACTAAATTATTATTATAATAACTACCCTATGAGAAATTCGTTTTGAGTGTGCTATTTTATTTCTGTTTCTCTCTGTTTTCTTTTTTTTTTTTTTTTTGTTCATTAAGAAAAACTAAAAAGAAAAATTATTTTTTGCAGTAGATAAAAGATTTGACAATAACCAAAATGAGATATAAGACAGTTGAAGAGAGGTTAAGTACGTGACCATGGTTCAACTGGCATTGTTGTAAGTGGGTCATGTTTTCTGCTAGTAAATAACATTTATTAAATCGTACAGTAGAATATATATGTGTGTGTGCGTGTTTGTGTTTATAGTTCCATGATGTTTGGTGATGGTAGAGAAGAGAAATGGACCATACAATGTGTACCACTCAGTATATCCTCTAAACTTCTCTATAGTATTTGTCTATATGTGTGTGTATATATGTCCAATATGCCTTTCAATACTCTAAACGATTGATCGTCACTACTACTATCCCACCGCCCAATCATCAACAACAAGTAATAGCTCACTCTAAATACTGTTCTCTCTAAAGAACATCACAAAGATTTTTTTTTTTTTTTTAATAACTGGTTTTTATCAGATGTAAAAGAAAGTATTAGTTTTGTGCTCTATATTTCTCTCTCGTCATTGTGAAAGAGATAAGACGAGAGAGGAAGTATGTTTACCGCATCGTATCCACAGGTTTTCCCCATTGTTCTTACTATTGTTCTAAGATGTTTCTCTCTAAATTTAAAAGAAAAACCCACACAATTTGCTCTTACCACAAATATCACAATCGTAAATTAGCAAATTTACTTTTAACCTGAATTTTTTTATCAAACTTTATAGTTTACAATTAACTAAATAGATGATGGTGAACCATAAATTATTATACATCGTAGTTTTAACATCAGGTAGTGTATGTGGTTAGAAAGCAGACCGCATGTTAGCGCTGCCATTTAGTCCAGATATACTGGTTGTGCAATTTAAATTTTTTGTGTTTTGTCAACTAAACGGCGTGGGAACTGTGGCATGCTTGCCACACGCCCCCTATTCAAGTCGCCGTCTGGCAAGCCTTGGTCCGTTTTGGACTGTAGCAACATGTTTTTTTTTTTTTAAACGTGGCGTGCCCCAGGGCTCCTCTTTATCCCCAACCCTCTTTTCTGTATATATTAATGATCTGCCTTTATCCATTGTCCATTCCAGCTACCACCTTTATGCCGATGACTCCCAGATTTACCTGTCCTTTAAGCCTTCTGATCTTCAAGATGCAATAAACAAGCTGCAGGATGATCTTAACAACATTAATTCGTGGGCAGTAGCTAACATGCTTTCCCTTAACCCAGACAAATCCAAAGCCATTGTCATTGGTTCCCAATTCCTCATAAACTCCACTGCTCCCTTCCCCACCCTTTTCCTCAACAACATCCCGATAAAATATTGTTCTTCTGTTAAAAACTTCGGAATCATCTTCGACCAAAACCTATCCTGGAAAAATCACATCTCCCACATTAACCGCCAATCCATATTTATCCTCAGACAGTTCAACATCTCCCGCCATCTCCTCCCAGCGAAGACCCGTCAACTCCTTGTGACCTCCCTTATATTCCCCCATTTCGACTATGGTTGCTTAGTGTACGGGGGACTCTCTGGAGATCTCGAGGCCAAACTTAAACGTCTTATGAACTGTTTTATTCGTTTAATCCTCGGAATCCCCAGAGACTCCCGCATATCGCACTTCTACCACGAGTTGAACTGGCTCTTCCCTATCTATCGTCGCCAGTACTTCTTAGGCTCTTTACTCTTTCAAGTCATCCAATTTCAAAGACCCTCGTATATCTTTAAACTTCTGAAATTTAAATCGTCTGTCCACACCCGTAACACACGCTCCCGTCCTTCCGATCTTTATACTCCCTCCCACTATACATCCGCTTTTCAAAAATCCTTTGTAATCCGTGCCACCTATTTATGGAACTCCTTACCTTTGTCTATCCGTCGTGCCTCCACTATTGATACCTTCAAGTCCCGTCTTTTTCACCACCTCTTATCCTCACAAGTCTCTCCGAACCCTTAGAAGATTCCTCTCTCTCCTCCTTATCATTCATGGCTTAATCATTTTCAATAATTATTATTATCAATTATTACTAATGATATATACATAATTGTCAAGGCCAGACATACTAGGCCACTTGTATTTTGTATTATTGTTCCTAAGGGACTTATGTCCCGGAACAAGAATAAAATTTTTCATTTTCATTTTTTTTTTTCATTTAAATTTAATGCCTAATGAATACTGTTTTAAGTTCTGTATCAAAGCACTTCCCCAAACATTAGTAATCAGTTTCGGCAGTCAAGATCTTGTAGATCGACTACTAACTTATCAAAAGGTCTAACATTAATTTTTATTTATTTAATCTACTTTAATAGAATTTTGTTTTTTATTATTAGAATTTTAGTAGAATTCGTTTTTTAAACTATTTATTTTAGTGTGAAATTCAAATTGATTAACATAAACTAATCTAAACGTTATTGTGAAACACTTCGTTTTCAATTGGAAAAATAAAAAACATTTTCCAGCTTCATTCTAAGCATGGTTACAAAACTTTTCTACATACGTTGGAGATACAAAACTATTTCCCCTCCTTTGGTAAAAGGAACACATACAATCAATGTAAATAGCCATACCATACTCTCTTGCTCTTAACTTAACACAAACTACTAAAGTTCTCTAACCTCGGTACACCAAACAATTTACAATCACTTGTTTATGGATGAATCAATTAACTAATAATCCAGTAACACCGCAATTAGCAGATATTATACTATTAATTTTAATATTAATTGGGCAGAAAAATTATATTAGATAAAAAAAAAGTTGTTTTGTGTTTAAAGGCTTAGGAGATTATAAGAAAAAAAAATGACACAAAAATTCTATAAATATAGAAATTATAGCTAAGTTTGATGTATGTCTGCTGTCCGTAAACTTGGCAGCTGCATTTTGGTTACTGGTTTGCAAACCATAGAATTCCCTGCTTTCCTTGCTATTGATCCAAAATCTGTAGCAAATGTTTGGGTAAAATCAAGAATATTGGTGGCTAAGTCCTTTAATATCTTTCTTCGTTAAAAAATCTGATGTGAAACACTCATGATGTTCCCTTATTGTTATAGATGACTAATTCTGTTGTAACATATAATTCTTACTACAAGAATGGGAATATACATGAATGGGAATATACATGAATGGGAGAATATAAACTTCATAAAACTACATTTTTGAGGGAAGCATAACCTCTCTTCCCGCCGAGAAAAGTTTCAGATCAAAGTGATAGGTCTCTGCACTTATAAGTATACCAAGCTTAATGAAACTCGTCGGTGTTTTCTTAGAGAATATTGCAGAAAACTGAAAAAAATAATTCAATAAAAATGCATTTCTGGTTAACCGATTTTTCTCGGAATTTTGGAAACATATTTAATTCTGATTAATATTATATGGACAATAGAAATGGAAAGAAAATTAAAACAGCACTTTAATGGAAAGTATAATCCCATCTCTCCCCCTAAACCCCCTTAAATGAACGTTTCAGGAGAAATGTCTGAAATAAAACTTTTTTTTTTTTTTTTTTAATTTAAGGCGCGCCAACACCTGTCTGCCAAAAAGATGGCGGACCTGTGTGATGTCGAGTGTATAAACTGTCAAAATCTTTTGAATAAAAATGATTCATATGTGTTTTGCAGTGGTGATTGTGGAACAGTGTTTCATTTAAACTGTACTGGATTGAAAGCAGAAGAAAAAAATTCGTTAATGGGATGTAACAAGCTTTACTGGTTATGTAGTAAATGTGACAAGGTGAAGGTTAGTGCTCTCACTGTTAATTTAATCAAGAATTTAATGTCGACAATTTTCTCTCTTCAAGAAGAGTTAAACATATTAAGAAATAAGGAGAAAATGATAAATGAGACTGTAACTATGTGCAACTGCACCCCATTACTTTCAACGATTACAACAGAATTGGTACAGATTACGGAAAATCAGTTAGCATTAAAACAGGAAATGGAATTAATAAACAATGGTAAAGTATCTTCTAATACAGCAGATACTGAAATACCTGAAACTAATAATGTAAACAAAGTTGAAAATATAACCTTTCATAGAGGTAAGAATTCTAAGCGTAGCAAAAAAAAAAAAAACAAGAAATTGATTTAATTGAAGAAAATTGTAGTATGCCGAACCTTACACTGCAAGTACAGCCGATTGAATCATCACCATTTGATTATGTTGATAACAAGGGTGATACTTACAGAAAAAAATACTCTGATGTCATTAGACAAGGGAACAATAAAATACAATTAATTGATGAAAATAAGGAAAATGAAGAGCCTTGGACTGAAGTTATGGCAAAAAAGAAAAATAATACAGATGTAAAAAAGAAGAAAATTCTAGTGGGAACCTCTCAGACTGAAAGTGAGCTTGTGGGCGTTAAAAAAGCCTGGCTGCATCTTGGTAAATTGCAGGAAGGAACAACTACCGAACAGATTGAAAACTTACTGTTTTTAAAATGCAAAAAAAGGCCTTAAGGATCATATTTAATAGGAAAATATCAGACAGCTGTAAACCATTATTTAAAGAGCATGGCATACTTACGCTGCCGTCTTTATTCATTTATGTGAACATAATGGATATTAAAGATAGTGAGAATAAAGATTTAAGGAGTAATAAACATTCCTACAATGTAAGGACTAAAAATAACTTACATATTGCTAAAAACAGACTGTTTAAATCTGATAAAGCTCCCAGCTCAATGGCCACTAAAATGTTTAATTTAATTCCTGAATCAGTGAGAAATTTAGAAAAGAAAAAATTTCAAAAAATTATTAAAACTTTTTTATTAAAAAACACTTTTTACAAACTAGAAGAGTATCTAGCTAACAAATGGAATGTAACCCAGTTCAACGCTGACTAATCTGACACTGTCTCTTTTGCAAGTAATGTGTTAATAATGTTTACTGTAGGTCAAAGTGTATTTGTTTGTATATATTGCAGCCACATATTGACGAGCCTATTGTATGTAAAAACATATGTCCAGGTAAATAAATATATTCTATTCTATGGTCATTAGCGCCCGGAGCTTTCTCAGGGCACTACCGGCCTCCTGACCACTTAGCTAATCCCTCCCTTAAATAAAATTTGTAATACACTGTATGGTGTATTTGATATACGAAATTTTAAAGAAAATCGTTTAGGCTGCTTATGAGAAAAACTCAAAAAATTAAAATAAATATTCGATAAAGTGATACATTTGGTTGACCGATTTTGACCAAAACCTTATTGGTCAGGTGTCTCTTGGTGGAACTTAATCTAAATATCAAGTTTGAGCTTTCTAGGATTTTTGTTGAAAATTGTGTTTTTTTAAAAAAAACACTTTTTCTGGCAGACGGGACCTCAAAACGTGTACTTCCGGTGAAAACTTGATTTCGTAAATTTGACACGATCACACAATACTTTTAGGAGGAGTAAACGAAAGTAAAAACGGTAGGCGATGGAATGTTTGTGTTTGTGTGAGCGTTGGAACTAACTTTATTTTATCCATTCACACTAGACAGTAGACACTACTGTGTAGACGATTGGCCGAAACGATGGCTCTAATGTGTTTTCACAAATATCAAATATTGAAGATTAGAAAGATGAGGCATTTTAATTAATTCAATAGAAAATTGCGATAAAGTATAACTTATAAGTAGTAAGTCTATCAAGACAAATTCTTGAATAAAAAATTATTCATTTCATAAAGAGAAATATATATATATATTTTTTTTAAATTTATCAATTTGGTTACTTTTTTCTAAATGAAATATTAGATTTTATTGAGAGAAGGTTTTTAATATAAACTTTACAGACGTAGTAGCTAGGAATTGAATTATATTCAACTCCCAGTTATTGTTTGACCATTAAAAAAAAGCTGACGCCAAACCAACTTTTCCATTTGCTTTATTATTATTTATTATTTTATTTTATTTTATTTTTTTTATTTTTTTTACAAATGCTTTCAATGAACGGTTGTTAATTTCCTTTCACCATGAGAAAAGTTATTTTAAAAACGTTACATTTTTTTTACGGATAATGTAATTTTGAAAATGGAAAAAAGCTTCAGAATAATAGATGAATAATGTTTTTTTTTCCTTTATTTTTTAAATTTTACGTGAAAAAAAAAATAAATTTATTGCAAAAAAATTCAAGTCCAGAATAATAATAAAAAAATACAGTTTATATATATAGAGAGGGAGAGAGAGAGTGAGAGAGAGAGAGTGATTGTCAGTTACAAACTTCAAATGGTAGATAAAAATGCTCTCCTTAATCCTTACCAATTTAGGCTGAGATTGTTTTCGTGAATAGGAATCCCGCCTCTGTTCACCCTATAGCTGGCTCCAATATGCATAGCTTGATTCCAATTTATACAAAGTACGCATTTGCTACTTTTAGTTTTTTTTTTTTTATCCTTTTTCCCTTTTCAGGACCTTTAATCGGAACAATTTATCTGGTGTGTTACTATTTAAGAGGTAACTTTAAAAGAAGGGAATATTTGTTATATACTTTTCATAATTTTTTTGTGGAATTAAAAAATATAACAACTAATCGTTACATAAAATGTACTTAAAAATTTTTCTTTAAAATCTAATATTAACAACACATACAAACGCCAGACGTTATTAAATAAATAAATTAATAAAAATAAAAATATATAAAAACACAAACACACGCATATATTACATTTTAAGAAGCGTTCTATCAAGCGGATGGCGATCGGATGGCTGATCTGAGATTATTGTGGTTACTCCAAAGATATCTGTTGTGGTGGTTGGTCCCGCAGAGCTGGAAAGCATCAGAGACATTTTTCGTGGTAGCCTGCTCATATATGCATATGAATGTATAAACTGAATTTGCTTTGTGCAAGTCTGTGTTATCACACTGTCTGACAAACGCATTCTGAAGATTGACGAACTCCCGAAACCTGTCGATGACCACAACATGAAGCAGTCTACCACGGAAAATGTCTCTGATCCAAAGATATCCTTCCTTCCCGTATTATATCGTTCTCAAAACATCCTTTCTATATCGCTAATCTATGTTAGTGCAAGCTATCCTCCTTTAATGGAAGTTTCTCAACATCAAAACTGGTTTTAGTAAGGTATTTTCTCCACAGGAATGTGGATCTTATGTTGAGTTCTGGTGCTCCACTAGGGGCTGTATGTGATACTCTGGCTTAGACGGCCTGGAGGATGGCCGCTGGGTTCTTTACAGAACAATAGAGGTCTCACCCAAGATCTACAGCCTACTTGTGAGTGGTGGGATCTTGGGTTGAGTTCAGGGGTCTCACTGGATGTTGTATGTGGTACCCTGTGTTTTAAATCATGGACATCATCTTTTTTCGATGAAGTATGATGTAAAAATAATATTTTATATCGTAGTCAACGTTTGTCCAAAATTATTTGGACGAACATTATTATCTCTTTGAATTTTACCCCCATCGTGCTTCTTTTAGTTGATTCTGACCGGTTTTGGATATTCATATTCTGAGGAGGGATGAGAATCCGAAAATCATGAGCAAATCCGAATCTGTGTGGAGCAATGGGAATAATTCTCACCCCTGCTCGTAATAAAAATCAATTATATGCTGAACATATATTATTTATTTCAACCGAGAAGGGAAGGGACATACATAATATTTCTCCCTTCCCAAACAGTCGACGACCGGTCGACTGCTACCACTTATACATTCCACTACTCCACCAATAGGCTGTAGATCTTAAGTGAGACCCCCCACGGGTCTGTAAAGAAACCCAGCGGCCATCCTCCAGGGCTTCCAAGACACAGGGTACCACATACAACATCCAGTGAGACCCCTGAACTCAACCCAAGATCCCACCACTCACAAGTAGGCTGTAGATCTTGGGTGAGACCTCTACTGTTCTGTAAAGAACCCAGCGGCCATCTTCCAGGCCGTCTAAGCCAGAGTATCACATACAGCCCCTAGTGGAGCACCAGAACTCAACCCAAGATCCACATTTCTGTGGAGAAAATACCTTACTAAAGCCAGTTTTGATGTTGAGAAAAAAGGCTTTTTATCCCACATAGTGTGAAGCATAGAATTGTTACATTTCGTTTTCTGAAATGTGCTCAAATCCAGGTTTATACTACTTCTTTCTCGTATCGAATGAAGTAAGGATAATGCTTTAAAATTCTACGCTTCTGTAAGTACGTACAGTTAAAAATTAGAGGTTCGATTCTAAAGCGTATTTTTTGTCATGTCTGTGTATGTCTGTGTGTAGATATGTATGAAAAGAATATCTCAATAACGAAAAGGTGCAAGTAGCTCAAATTTGGTATTCCGTTTAAGTACTACCACGGCATCAGACACGAAGATTTCCAGCAAAATCCAACAACCAGAAGTGCCACTTTACTGAATGCTGTTTTGTTTTTTTTCAGTTTTTTGTGCTTTTCTCAAAAACGGCTCTAAAAGATTTTCTGTAAACATGACATATCAATTACACATACAATGATCTACAACTTTTATTTGCAACATTTCTCCAGGAAAATTCATTTAAGAGCACTTTTGGTGGAGGTGTGGGATTATAGTTTCCTCTAATGCATTATTTCAGTTTATTACACAATTCTATCATCTAAATAATATTTAATTAGAATTATATAAGTGCCCAAAATTCCTAGTTTGAAGAAAAATTGGATGAGCGGAAGTGCGATTTTTTCTGAATAGGTTATTTTTAGTTTTTTGTGATTTTCTCCACAAAAAAAAATGCCGACGGTATTAAACACTAATAAGAATTGTAAGTGTGAAGAAAATTTGCCATTTTGCTGTAAGAGAAAGTCGTGTGAGTGTTTCACACTAGATTTTTTATATTAAGAAATAACCTCCTAATAATTGCTTTATTTAATAACATTTTATTTAAATGTAAAAAATGTTAACTATAAAACAGAGAAAACTGTTTAATGATGAAAGAGAAATCTGTGGGAATGACATATATATTTATTTTTTTTGTTTTTGGTTCATTATATGATTTACTGGTAAAATACTCAACTACCACCACCCTCTTGATAGTTCAGCTTATATAAATTTCTAGCTTCCACTTAAATTAATTCTCAGTAGAATATATAAATAAACATATAAGAAATCAAAAGTTAAAAAATGTCGCTTCAAAAGAAATCTCTCTAAAGGAAATAAAATGCTGGTAAAATTGATGATTAAAGTCGTCATTCCCCGCTCATACTCAAGGGTTCTAAACGACTAAGGAAAAGAAAAATTGAAAGAACTTAAAGAAGCTATTTAATTTAAAGTGATCAATTAAACTTCTTTTAAATCATGGATCATTTTTCGATGAAGTATGATGTAAAAATAATATTTTGTAACGTAGTCAAAGTTTGTCCAAAATTATTTGGACGAACATTATTATCTCTTTGGATTTTACCCCCGTCGTGCTTCTTTTTGTTGATTCTGACCGGTTTTGGGTATTCATATTCTGAGGAGGGATGAGAATCCGAAAAAAATTGTCAAATCCAACAAAGCCGAACCATGCTACGATGGATAAAATCCCAAATGTTCCCGGATCCTACCACATATTCAATTATTATCTTGCTAATAGACTCTCATCCAAATGGATTGCAGATTGTGACTGCTCTAGAATTATGAGAAATGATATTTTGTGCCTTTGATGTTGTTTATACTTCAAATAAAAATCATTGTACAGAGATACTCCAGCTGACCTAAAATTGGCATATTTTCCGTATATGAAAGTCATATAGTGTGTAAATCGATTAGTATTCATTAAACTAATTCATTTTCAGAACTAATGAATTTTGAAACAAATGAATCAATTTATTTGATACTTACCTATATTTGTAAGTTTTCTTTTTTATTATTTTGTTTTTACTTTAAAAGGTACTTCTTTCCACTTCTTCGTTTTTTGTTTATTCAATTATTTATTTAACTTTTTATTCTGGATTTAATAAAAGAATAGATTCATTTCTTCCTTTTGCTTGAATTATCTCATGGGGAGATAGCAAATACACAAAAATTGAAGTTATTCCTCTCTAGAAGCTTTTGTTTTTTATTGAAGTTCGAACTACAATACAAATTGTAACAAGCAAAATAAATCAAATCTCTAGGCCGTTTTTACTTTAGCCCCCTTGGCGTTTACTCGGGATGATGTTGGATTGGGGGCGTTCAATTATTGGATTGGCATGGGCGGCTTTTATGGATGAATGAAATTAGGAATAACGGTATTTTGCAAATAGCGGTGGAAAGGGATTTTGAGATCATTATGGATTGTTACATTGACGAACCAGGGAGCATTTACTTTTCTAAGGATTTTTGACTGTAGGGATTGGACTCGCTGACTATTTCCAGTACAATACTCCAAATCGGTCTAGTAAGTAGTAAATATAAGAGTCTTTTGTTTTTTTAAGAGAGTCTGAGGTAAGAGCAGTTTATAGTAACGATTGATTTCGAGACTATTTTGTTTAGTAGTGGGTTCCAGGTAAATCTTTTGTCAAGGAATAGTCCAACCTAAGGTACTCTGTCGACCTTAGGAATAGGTATCTGGTTGATGTAAATGGGTGGGAGGATTTTACTGCATAGAGTGACCGTATTTGCACTTATTGCCGTTAAATTTTTATTCTCCACATATTATGAAACCACATTGGCAGAGAAATGAGATGGAACTTAGTGAACGATGAGCAACGACGGGATCAGACTATTAAGAGATGAATGCGGTATCATCCGCAAAGATAAAGAAGATAGTATTTGGAAGCTGTGGGAGGAAATCTGCTGTTAAAAAGTAAATAGAAGAGGTCCAAGAATAGAGGTACGCCTGCAGGGACAGGGATTATAGTAGAGAAGGATATTCCATGATTCACACGAAAATATCAGTCGGAAAGATATGATCGCTCGGATTAGCTGTCATCAGAGGACAAGTTAGTAGGTACTAGAGAAGCTCCCCTTGAGCTTACACGCATGCCCTTTGCCATACGCACCCCCTAAAAGCTTGGGCAATATCTAAAAGACTCTAGGGAAATACCGCTTCAGTTCAAGGAAGATGCCTACAGCACGGAGTCCCAGGTGGTGGCTGAATGATGACCTCCGAATCCGAACCGGTGGGAAAAGATGATGCTAAAGTCAGTTACTTTAGAATACAGAATTTTAAGGAATGGTGTTTGTAATATTTTGGAGACGACTGGCAGTAAACTAATAGGCTGCGGGACAGGATGTGGGTTAGTGACAAGTTCATGTGATTTAGGGTTCATTTTTCATTTAGGAGAATTTTCAAAATATGAGAAAAATGCATATCGCATCCTTTGAAACTTGCAGAATGCTGTCCTAGGCACAAGACTCATTATGGGAGGTCCTTATTCTTTTTGGGGCAACCGCTGGTAAGATGCAATCCAAGTTAGTAGTACAAGGAAAGCTGCCCTTGAGCTTACACGCATGCCCTTTGCCATACGCACCTAAAAGCTTGGGCAATATCTAAAAGACTCTAGGGAAATACCGCTTCAGTTCAAGGAAGATATCTACAACACGGAGTCCCAGGTGGTGGCTGAATGACGACCTCTGAATCCGAACCGGTAGGAAAAGATGATGCTAAAGTCAGTTACTTTAGGATACAGAATTTACGGAATAGTGTTTGTAATATTTTGGAGACGACTGGCAGTAAAGTAATAGGCTGCGGGACAGGATGTGGGTTAGTGACAAGTTCATGTGATTTAGGGTTTAGTTTTTATTTAGGAGAATTTTCAAAATATGGGAAAAATGCATATCGCATCCTTTGAAACTTGCAGAATGCTGTCCTAGGCACAAGGCTCACTGTGGGAGGTCCTTATTCTTTTTGGGGCAACCGCTGGTAAGATGCAAGCCAAGACATTTCATTCAGCATGGCTTTAATTGGCCATATACCAATTAGCTTATTGACCAATATACTTTCGTATGACCGTAAATTGACAACGTTTGCAATGGGCTACCTCTTTTGCTTTATAAGGCTCTTCTACTCTTACGATAATAAGGAATATTGCTCGTAATTAGAAGATGTCTTTATTATTTTCCTGTGGTACGAGGTCTGTGAGGGAAAGTGGCGAAGGCATTCTTCTTGGTAATACGGTGATGGCCATCTCTTTATGGCCATCTCTTTCTATTTCTGCTTTAATTTCTTTTGGTGGTACACTCTGCTGTAGGTGATGAATGACAATTCTGAAAGGCTTGTCTTGATTTAATGATAATTGTGATATTTAAAGTTGCGCTCCTTCAAAAATCTTACAGTAGCTCTAAATGTTTTCACTAAGTCAGTACAGTTCCAGTACTTAGTGGTGAAGTTGTTGCTTCCAACAGCTGTTTTTATCTGATTAGAAAATCTAGGTAGTTGTTAACTTGCTTTATATATATTGGAGGTGGCTTATACTCCTTTAGAGGTACAGGAGTTGATTGATTTCCTTTTTGTCATCATCTCCAAAAGTTAAAAATGAAAAGGGGAAATTAATAAAAATCAGCGGTTCACCTTTGCATAAGTTTCTTCAGACGCGAAGTATGAAACGTTTGCGGAGGAGGGCAATAACAGTTTGTAGAATAAAGGAACATGTAGAACAGCATCTTGAAATAGAAATTCAATGGCGATCATGACAATAATAACAGTATCTTGTGGACCAACAGCCAACATCAACAGTCCATATACAAACAACAACAATACATGAACCCTTCAAGCCCAGCAACAATATCCACTCACAATAGATTTTCTCTATTCTCCGTTGTCGAGGTTCAAATTGAAACTAGTGAGAGAGTGTTACACCAAGTCTTGTTCATTATTACCATACAAAACAATTTCGGTAGCCTATGCAAGTGATCGCAAAGTGGAGTGCGTAAAACCTCCAACCAAGTTGTGATATTGATAACAAACTTTGATATCGTGATGTATATCTGTTTCATAATTGCTTATTAATAATAATCGCGATCATCATCATCATCCAGATAATTTACTTTTTCTTTCTGTATTTGTTGAATTAATTTAACTATTGTTGGTCTTGGTTCTACGGTATATTTTGGTCAAACTGAGCTTCGATGTCATCAGTATCTTGTGATACTTGTTTGAAGGTGAAAATTTTAATATTTTGTAAGATGTCATGATTTTTTATTCTGTGATGGCATGCTTCATTTTGTCCATTGATCGGTTTGGTCGTTGCCCTTTCTTCAGGATGTTTTGATAAAAAAAATCTGGTGTAAAACACTCACACGTTTCACAGATTTAAATGAAAATTTTCTTCAAACTTACAATGTTTATAAATGTTTGCTTGTCTTCAATTTTATAACAATTGGGCGAATCTAAAGCCTTTATAACATGACTTCTTTGAAGGAACTATAACAAGTCTTCCTCCCACGAAACTTCTTTAAATGAACTTGCTCTGTAAAAAGTTTTCGACAAAAGTGATAGGCACCCCCCTGTATTCACAGTTATTGTAATAAATTTAATGAAAGCGTTGCCTCTTTGAACCAAGTTTCAAGAAAATAGTTGTAGTTAATTTCGAAAACAATTGGAAAAAAAAAACTATTCAGCGAACCGATACAACTACATTTAACACAATCTTCGTGAGAGATTACTCGAAATTTTTTCGTTCCTATATTTACAAACACTCACATACATACATACATACATGTTTTCTAAAGGTTGAGACCGAATAGAACATCTCCTTGCAAGTTCGTTCAGAATTAGAGCCTAGAACTGAAATTGCTCCCTCAACGTCCATAGGGACCGCATACATGTCCCCATCACATTTATTCACGTATTGCATCTATATTTTGTGGCAAATATTCTTTCAAAAAATTACTTCAACGTATTGTCTGATTCCTAGTTTAAAAAAAAAAAAATCTGGTGTGAAACACTCACACAACTTCCTCTTACTCCAGTTCTCAAAATTATAATTGTCAAATGCTATAGTTTGTGTAACAAATTTAATGACATTCGTCGAAAACTGAAAAAAAAAAACTGTCCAATAAAAGTGCACTTCCGATTTTCTAATTTTCTTGAAACTCGGCAATTTTGGCCATCTATTTATTACTAATTAATTTCGTTTGGATGATAGAATTGTATAATCAACTATGATAACACTTTAGAGAAAAACATACACCCACCCCTCCTTCAAAAATACCTTAAATGAATTTTCCCAAAGAAATGTTTTAAATAGAAATTGTTGATCTTTCTATGTTTAGTTTATATAGGAAGTTTCAATAAAATCGTCGGAGACATTTTTCAGAAAATCGCTAAAAAGTGAAAAAAAAATCATTTAGTAAAGTGGTAATGTAAACGCACTTCTGGTTATCCGGAATTTTTTTGAAACTCGGAATTTCAACAACATATTTTTAATTCTAATTAACATTATTTAGATGATATACTTGTTTAATAAACTGAAATAGCACTTTAGGTGAAAACCTAACCCCACCCCTCCCTGATAACTGCCCTTAAGTGAATTTTCCCAAAGAAACATTTCAAATTAAAGTTGTAGCTCTTTATATGTGTAGTTTATATACCACATATACAAAGAATTTTGAAGAAAATCGGCCGAGCCATTTTTGAGAAAAATGCAAAAAAGTAAAAAAAAAAAAAAAAAAATTGGAAGTAAAGTGGTACTTCCGGTTGAGGAATTTTGACAGATGACCCATTGTCAGATGCCATGGTGATATTTACACGGAATATCAAGTTTCAACATTCTACGGATTTTTGTTTTTGAGCTATGCTGTTCTCATACACACACACACACACACACACACAGAGCATTTGCTAAAAACCACTTTTTTGTACTCAGGGGACCTCAAAACGGATATTTCCGGGTGAAAAATCGATATCGACAATTTGACACGATTACAATACTTCCTCTTACTAGGAATGTTTACGAAAAAATTAATTTATTCTTTGCAAGAAAGTATTCTGTTAACATCCAGTTTTCAAGTCAAGTGAACAACTTTTTGATTATTCATATAATAAATAAATATAACAATTTGGTTATATTCATATAGTAATAATGATGATTACTTGTTTGAAGGTGAATTGTTATTTGGTTTCATATAACAATTAGGTATATTCATATAATAATAAAGCTTTACTGGCCTCATTTATTGAAAACAGTTTAATAAGATTTATTTCTAATAACTTTCATGGATCTGCGACATCAAAAATGATTATAACTGACTACTGCAGTATAGGACAAATATGTTAAGGGCTAATGAATCATTTGAACGATCTATCATTATTGATAAATGAGAAGTATTGATAAATTTCTAATTGAGTTTCTTGCATACACTGCTTTTTATTGTATTTTAGTTTTGTTCATATTCTCCTAAAACTTAAACTTACTTCTATCTTCTTAGATCTTAAACTTACCAAACGATGGACTCAACTCGTTTCCATTTTTTTATATTTTCTTTTCTAGTCTTTTGGGTTTCTGGGGAATGACTTTGTAAAATTGCTTTTCTCTTAAGGTTTCCTAAATTTATTTTTTGTTTGTCATTATTTTGTAATGTTATTATTTTAATTTACGGTGCGCCACAACATCTATGGTCATTGGCGCCCGAAGCCTTCTGCACTACCGGCCCCTCCTGAACGGGAACGGTGATCTTTCGTAAAAGACAACACTATCCATCACCGGCAGTGATCTGTAGCGGCTCCTAAGAAGAGAAAATCTAAGGACAGCACTGCTGGTCTCGAACCTGTGACCTCCGCGATGCTAGTCCGCCGCGCTACCACTGAGCTAATCCCTTCCCTATTACTACTATTATTATTATTATTATTACAACAATTCTAATTGACAAACTTTCTTCAAATTTGAAATTTTTACTAAATGTTTACTGGGTCTTCGCATTTCTATATGAGGTCTTTAAGAAGAACTTCTACTTGTACGCCAACGCCATCTGACAGTCATTAAAAAAAAATTAAAGAAACTTTAACGGTAGTTTGAATATAGAAGCTATAAGAGATTCTTCAATTTTGAAGAACATCATTTGAGCAGTTTTACAAAATGTTCAGATGCTCAGTTTTGCTAGATGTATTTAAAGAATTAAATATTTTCTATAAAAAGGGAAGGAATTAGCTAAGTGGTTAGCGCGTTGGACTCCCACGCGGAGGTCCCGGGTTCGAGTCCAGTGCTGCCCTTAGGTTTTTTTCTTCCTAGGAGCCTCTACAGCTCACTGTTCCGGTGATGGACAGTGTTGTCCGGAGGCCGGGACAGTGCACTGAGAAGGCTACGGGCGCTAATAACCATACATGTTGAAGCGCCTTAAATTAAAAAAAAAATTCTATTTTATATGATTCCATTGGTATTTAGATGAATACTGAAAGTAAAATATTTCAAAAAAGAATTTTATTAATTATATAACGATATATCAATAGCAACATTACAACCATGTTTATAATAAAATAGAAACATGACTAAATCAATCAAATATATTGATAAATATAAATTATTAGCTAACTCTTCAAAAAAAAAAAATGTATATAATATATAAAAATGGTTATTTCTTTTTGTGTGCTTGTGATAGAATATTACTGAATATCTACCACAGTGTTCAAATAGAATTTCTAATTCTGCTGAGCTGGTTATTTCGTTAGCGGTTTTATAGAGATGAGCTACACTTTTATTTTTGTTATCTATATTTACAAAAATAGAAATATAGCAATAACCCGAGAAGAAATCAGTTTTGTGCGGTTCCTTTTATTATTTAATTATATATATAAATATATATACGCCAGTTTGTATTTTGTAATTTTTTCTTCTATAATAATTTCACTTTAAGTTTGCTGCTTACTGAATACAATGCAGCAAATTTTCTGCAGCACAACTTAGATTATCTCTAGGTGAATATTCAGCATATCGGTGTCATGATATCTCATTTTGCAGATAAGAAATATGATCAGGACTATTGTAGCTAATGAAAAACACTTGAGTTCCCGGGTTGAGACCGTGTAAGTGGTTTGCTGAAAACCGAAGTTTCGCCCATGTTGCAATGAGCCACTTTAGGATCATTACACCTTAAAACCCAATAAGACAAAGGGCGAAACGACAGTTTTTAGCAAACCATTGACCCGGTCTCAATTGTTTTTCATGAAAGTGGCTGCGGAACCTAATGCTAAGCCTAGCTAGTGTCAACAGCGGAAATCAAACTTCTAGCACTGATTTTCTAGCATAAAATTTATTCACTATCAGTTATAACTGAATTCAGTCTGAGGTGGTGGGCATTATTGAATGCTGCCGCCTTGTGGAGAGATTAAAGAGGTGCGGATATTCTCCGATAGTCAGGCCGCACTGAGGGCTTTGAGCAAGCCATGGTGGAGCTCGAAACTAGTGGGAGAATGTAGGAGAAGGCTTAACGCCTTTGCTCAGAGGGGTAAGGTGCGTCTCTATTGGATACCCGGACATGCGGGAATAGAGGGCAATGAGAGGGCGGATCAGTTGGCTATGGAGGGATCATCATGACTATTTTGTTGTCCTGAACCAGCCCTTGCCGTCACTAAGAGGTTTCGCGATTCACAGATTAAACTTTGGGAGACGAGAGTCTTGGAGAAATGCTGGGGGACACGCAGGGGTGCTTCCAAGCTAAAAGATTTATAAAAGGAATTAAGCAGGGAGTTTCGGCTTACCTCCTGTCCTCAGCAGGACAGGTCTGAGGACCTTGGTGGGGGTAGTGACTGGGGGGATAAAAGCCATATAGGCTTAGGTCCATGCTGCCAGGCACCCGGCCTAATAATAATAACTGAATTCAAAATTTTTTATTTGAACACATTGTATTCTATGTGAGTAGAAGTGACAAATTTCTTGGTTTAAATTCTTGCTTCCGCTAATGTAATACTTTGGATAAATGTTCATATTGGTTATTATTGATAAATGGCACACACCACTAGCATGATATAAGTAATCACTAATTATATTTTACAAAACTAAAGAGGTAAGTATAATGAAGAGAGAATTGAGTGGGCTATCAAAAAACGGTTTCTGGTAATGTAGGTTAGTGATACTGTTGCCGAGTTAGAACTCTTAATTGGTGCTAATTTGGTTGGCTTGTTGAGGCTTCTTAACAGAAAGTTGATTGTTACCAGTTGATTTCTTCATGGGCTCTTTTAAGACTTACGTTGCAAATTCCTTAAACGTTGGTTAATTTTAGTTATCCTCTCTTTTAACTTTTAAATGTAGATTTATAGGTCTGCTTTCACTTGATTTTGCACTCTTTAAACATGGGCTCAAGAATGGGTTAAGCTCAGAAATTGGCAAGTTTAAATACGATATTGGTTAGCGTGTGGTGGAAGATGGCGCAGCTCTAGGTAAAAGCTTGATACTTAAAAGTTATGCGTACGCAGGTCCATCGTAGTGGTGAGGTAGAGGTGGCAGAGGGGAGAAGGCGCGTTGTTCAGCGCTGAGGTTGCTGGCGCCAGCAACATGGAGCTGCCAACGCTGAATTTAGTGAATTTCCTTAACATAATGTAGTGGAATCGTTTATTGGATGATCTGATCCCACCGTTATACTACAAGGAATCGTTTAATGTGATTCCTGAGGAATGTAGTAGATGTCTTGAAGAGGGCGGAAGTTAGTTTAGAGATTTTTGGAAGTTAGTGCATCGAATTATTAACACGGATTTTATAAAAATAGACTGTATTTGAACAATAATTTAAACGTAAAAAAATGGTAACTATTAACAAGAAATACTTAGAAATAAATAGAAGATAAATAACTAATAAATTAGAATGATTAAGATAAATGAACTAAGATGCACAACTAAAGGTAATAAGTATAAATAAAAACTGTATAGGGACGCGTAAACTGCTGCTCGTATATGAAGACGTACTCAAGTATAATCGTATAATCATCCCCTCTTCCAATCGGGCGAAGTTTATATATTAGTGTTGGCCACACTCACACCAAGACATCTGTCCTAGTGTGCGACCTTGGTTAGTTTGGTAACCACCGATTTAGGTCAGTGGCCAGCCTTAGCGGTGCTTGCTTTGATGACAGCAGCTGGCTACCGATTTAGGTCAGTGGCCAGCCTTAGCGGTGCTTGCTTTTGATGTAAAGGTATTTACCCTTGGTTTGTTTGTTTGGCCGCGGCCTTGTCTTGAAGTCAGGCAGTTATAAATTGCCTAAAAAATTTATATTTATTATAAAAATTATATTGAAAGTAGGCCACTAGTTATAAATTATTCTTTCTTTGTTATCTGTTGTAAAGGTTTGACATTGCTATGACTTTGCCATGTCATTACAATAAGAAGGTTTATTCCATTATAGAAGTAAATTATTACTACAATTTGTTTATATTGAAAACGATTTTCAGAAAATTCAAAATCATTTTACATTATTGCACAAATTTCTTGGCAACCTCATTTTTTTACAATTTATGTCAACAAACGTTCTAAACAGTTTTATTTCTAGCATAGTTGTCGCTAACTTTACAAATGTACTAAAAGTGAAAGGTTGTTTTAAATAAGCAGCAACAACAAATAGATACTTAAAAAAATTTATATTTATTTTAAAAATTATATTGAAATAAACAATTATTGCTTGGATTTGATTAATCCTTGAAAGAAAGGAAAAATGGTAGAAAAGTTAACCAACTTTTTGCATTAACGATTTAATTATGAAATATTTACAACATATGATTTGATATTAAGAATTAATTTTTTATTTTTTTTTATTTTTTTAATAATCGAATATTAATTTTATCTACAGGGTTTTGAAGAAGATGAACTATTCAAACTTAGTGACCATGATTATGTAAGAGATATTTTAATGACACAAATTTTATTTAACAAACACTACTAACAATAAATTAACAATTTAGATTAATTAAAAAAGAAAAATAATACTAACATTAACTGCTAAAGCCGCTTAAACTATTAGTGCTTTATTAACAAAGTTCATTAATTTAGCTAGGTGCAGTATTTCTCGCTTTTATTAGGACTTAGAATTCCATTTAGATATAACTGGTATTAATGGAGTTTTGCATTTAATTTCAAATAGTATTTTACTTGTAATTTAATTAATCAATATTTCTTTTCAAATTAATAAAACAATATTACTTGAATATTATTTCAGTAATACACTAATTTATTATTTTTTTGTAATTCATCGAATTTTTGAAAAATAAGTAATGTTTACAAAAAAAACGAAGAAATATTATTTGTGTTTATTCTATTTAAATAACTTGAAACATACGACAATATTAGGTAACATATTATCACTTATTCTTTAGGAATTAAGATAACTTGGAATCTTAATCATTTCTGTGAAGGATGTAAAAGATTTTGTAACTTGAGTTTCTGTTTGTACAATTTAGGAATTTAATATACATATTATATACTAATGTTTCTAAACTATTTATCTTTAGATCATTAGGTTTTTTGTTCTATTTTACATATTAATTTTCTCTTTGAAAAGATTTACATTAGTTTCAATGTTTTCAATTATCGCAAAGCAAACTATTCACTTAAAATGTCTCTTAATAATGCAGTTTTTTTTTCTAAATTCCCGATAAAACTTTTTTAAAAATTACCAGTAGTTTTTGTTTTCAAATTACGTTCATTGCAAATGGATTCTACGAAAGTACGATTGGACATGGAGAAATAAGCAACAAGTAACGAGACAAATCGCTGTAACACAAAAAATAATTTATTTAATCAATACAAAACTTTGGCTACTTTTCAACATAGTTCCCAGCAATATTTATACACTTGTTCCATCGTTCTTCTAATTTTTATATGCCTCTAGCATAAAATACTTTGGGTTGATCTCGACGCCACTTTTGCACCAGATTTTTAACTCCTTCATTGGATTGAAAATGTTTCCCACTTAGAGCCTCTTTAAGGGATCCAAACAATTGGAACGCCGATCGGGGCGAGGTTAGAGCTGTAGGGGGCACGTGGAAGGATCTCCCACCCCACTATTTGAAATGTTTTTTAAGTTAACTGTGAGTGTGTTGTCATGAAGCAAAATCACGTTTTTAGTCAAAAGTCCACGATATTTCGTTCGAATGTCAGGCCTTACTTTGTTTGTGAACTTATCACTATAATACTGGCTGTTGATTTTCAAGATAGTCACAACAAATAGGTCCTTGCGAATCCCAGAATACTGTAAGAATGACTTTACTTGCAGACGGCTGTGAGTCTTGAATGTCTTTCGACTGGGAGAACCCATATGCTTCCACTCAAGGCTTTGACGCTTAGATTCCGGCTCAAAATAGTGCCGGATCCATGTTTCATCACATGTTACAATTCTACAGATTTTTTTTTTTAATTAAACATGTTCTTTCAACTTTGACTGATTTGAAACCTGGGCGCCCGTAAGTTGTGATTATTATGGACAGATACAACACTCAAGTGCACTTCTTCAGCTATCAGTTCAACACTAATACGCCTGTTGTCTTGAAATAACGCGTCAATGCGAGATTCGAGGGATGTAGTTACAACTTCAACCGGTCGTCCACTTTGTTGCTCATCACAGACACGGCCACTTTTAAACTGTTCTACCCATTTGTAAACGTTCTAACGGTTCAAACAATTATTCCCATACACTTTCAACATTCTCTTGTGGATTTCTCTACCTTTGATACCCTCTGCAAGTAAAAATCTAATCACTGAGCGTTATTCTACCGAGGTTCAATACTCAGCGGACTCGCCATTGTTAACTGAATACATTTGAGGTTATGCTTACCTAATAGTCAAGAATAGCTGATGAGAAACTAAGTACAAGGATGCCAACTTGAAACTGTTGTATTGATTAAACAAACCGTATCTGAGCTTCAGCGATTTGTCTCGTTACTTACTGAATGACCCTCATAATTGAAAATAGACTAGTCGAAGGGTTCCGTTCCCAGACGCCAAATATGAATTTGTGAAATACCATAAATCCTGACGTTCTTGAGTATCATCACAAGATATTTGGTCCTGACATAGTCGTTTGCACTTTTTCAAAAAACCTTGAATGCTTGGCCCTTGTCAAGTGTTTTTATCTATTGAAATAGCAATTTTGAGGTTTAAGGTGAAAAAAAAAAAAAATTAAGACTTGTTTTAAACGTAAAGAGTAAGAACGCATTAAATTGATTTTTCGGATAATTTAATAACTAGATTTACTGAGTTAAATTTGCCGTTTTGAATATTATTCGAGTTTTTTATGTCCGGTCGAAAAATTAACGATTTAGTGTTCTGAAGCACTAAATGATAGCATTTTCCATAACATTGACGGAATTTATTTTATTACAGTAACTAGCTTTGTGAGAAATAAGTAAGATGATGGAATGAACAACAAATTGATACGTCTCATAGAAATGAATTTAACGTCATAATTTTTCCTTGAAATATTTAAAAAAAATTCTTGAAATAATATTTCAAACAAATCTGATAGACCTGAATTCCAAGATTAAAGAAAAAGTAGGAAAATCTATTTCTAAAGCTAGTCTGTTTGGGCATGAGCGAGACTTGCCTGACTGCCTACAATGGTAGCCAGATTCAAATTAGGTTCTAGATAGTGATGCAGGAGTCTCTTAACTGCTCATAATCACCGCCATGCAATCGACTCTATTGTAAAGTACCCATGTTAAGTTGCGTTAATTACTGGCATAAAGCACATACACAAGTCTGGAACTCACAAACAGAATCTAAAGCCACCTGCGAGGTATCTCCATATACCCATCGTCGTAGGCAAATCTAGGCTCAATTATAGGAATCTTCTCTAGCCAGACCCTCGGAATCGCAGAGGACATGTAGCAGTGACTATTCCTTAATGAAGCAATCCTGGAATGACCAGTATCAGCCACGCCCAGTAAAGTCTCTAAGATTATGTTCAATTCAAGGTGTTCCGATTAATTTTCAACCAATCCAGCGACGTGTTGAGAGGGATCCTCCTTCGCTTATATATAGCGCCATAAAACTGACGGGTATAATATACAATTCTACTACTTATATGGGTAATATTAAGAACAATTAAATCATTGGCATAACCGACCACCACTATTCCCATAGCTGCCAAGTTTTGGTTTCTCATCAGGATTGCTACTAACTGTAGTTCTCCAATTTTTCCTATGAAATTGTGTCAACTAATGTTTCCATAAAAATTCTATATTTGGAAGAAAGGTTATCAATATAATTATAAGAATTGTAGTAAACTTAATTCCTGTTAATCAACTTCTCAATTCGAAACGTATAATAAAACATTGTTTCAAAACATTCGTCTCTAACCAATTTTACTTCCAAATGATGCACACCTGAAAAAAATAATTTCTCTGGCTGGCGAGGAACTACGATAAATCGGTATATTTTGCATCCTAAGATACAAAAACAAGGATTTAACTTCAGTTATTTCTATGATAATTAGTGTTATCAGGGTTAACACCTATAGAATCATTTTAAGATAACGGCAAATTCCAACTACTTGGTAACAGTTTTTTGCTGATTAGAAATCACTCTTAGAGCATGACTCCAGCCTTCTCTTTTGATAATTCAAGTAGTCATCTGATTGTTCTTATGACAAAATTCATCCTATTTTAAATACATCCTATACCAGAGAGCTTGCCATGGATAAATTAATGTAATCTAATTATTTATATTAAAAAAATTTATATATATAAATTTCTGGATACAATCAAGATAAAAATTTATTACAATGTTGTTTTTGAATTATTGGTTCTTATAATTTATCCTTCAGTCAAATGATTGATGATTACTATCGACGCTTCAACTTGTCATGGTTCACTTTGTAATACATCAAATCTGTCAGTATTTCAGATAGTATTACTCTATGGTACAGGATATTCAGTAAATGCCAATAAACTTAAATTGAATTTAGACTTCTATATTGCACTGGATTGTGAAAAATCAAACTAGGCATATACTAAATAGTAATATTTTAGTTGTTACATATTTTGAGTAATTCAAAATCTTCGAACCTCAAATTTTTCTTTCTTTTAAATCATCCTAAAATCTCTTAAATTAAAATCTCTAGAATCAAATTTTGTTAAGATTGCTGGTTAAGCTATGAACATGAATCCCAACTCCATGGTCTGCCATATTAATTTCGTTCAGCATGGATATCCAATTTAATATCCATTTTTTATTTCTTTTTGCGCTAAAAAGAAAATAGATTTTTTCTCTCTCTCTCTCTCTATATATATATATATATATATATATGCTGGCATATTGTGCCCCTCCTTTAATCCAATAGCCATAGATATGCCCAGGGAATCCATTATCTATCAATATCATGCCTCTCATGAGATAATCAAGTGGCTCTCCCATCCCTAATCTCCTACAATAGTCATTGATCCAAACGAAGCCTACGTTTTGAACACACTTCCAAAATATCAGCTTAAACTTGGGCTGGGAGTAGATATCATATGCCAGATTTGCACGAACTAGTATCTGAATCTTTCGGACTACTAACCAGCCCGCATCTTTTAGATTAGATGATATAGAAATTTATTACCTTCTAGGACACCACAAGTAAGCTCCTTCACCTTAGCTAAGCTAAGCTTACCCGTAGAAAGAAATGCACCAGGCTCTTCAGGATTATTGGCCTACCTGCGGATATTCCAGTCTATACAACATGAACAACACAAGCACTGGCCCCACCAACATTGACGCACTACCATAGGGCCTGTAGAGGTAGTTGAGGGTGGAGCTAGTTTAGTTTAGCGCACAGGCAGACACTAGCTCCATCACCACATACATTCCCTAACAATTACGAATTGTTCATAGTACACATTATAGACTACATTCTGTGATTTTTTAAGTCGCATTGGATTTGGCTGTATAGCCATTCCCTATTTCGCTACTATTCTAAAGACAGATCTACATCCTTAATGATCCATAAAGTCGCACGACCATATCAACCTCACCTCCTTGTAGACTAGGTGATTTATTGGGCGGAGATTTTTATTGAGCTCAGAAACATTTTAGAATAAGCTGCCTGATTTGTTATTTGGATAAAATGGATTATAAATTTTCTTACTTTTTTTTTATTTAAATCTTAAAATTAAGCCGAAGCAGTCTTCCATTTGTTATTAACTTTCCTTATAACTCTCAAACAAAACAATTTTGGGATCTCTCATAGATTATATCTTGCTGAGAGAATCCTATACATGAGCAAGGAGGCTTTTATAGCTTGCTTAAAGAAAACTTGTTCTCACACGTTGGTCTAGTGATTGGCAAAACTCGTATCCACCAGACAAAGACAATGTTGGCTCTGCATCGAAAGAAGCGAACGTTAGGGTGAGAGCCACTGAACTAAACTAAACAGAACTAAACATAAGTGGTGGGAATCGCGGCATGCTTACCAAGAACCAGTAAAAATATCTGGCAAGTTTTAGCACTCCATGGAGAGTTGCGCTAAAGGTCTTTTTTCTTTTAAAAAATCAAAGTTTATTTTTAAATTGAACAACTTCCCTTGTATAGTTGCTCTTATTGAAACTTATTCTGCTCGCAAATAAAATAACTTGAAGAAATTTCGACCAATAACAACTTTAATATGATTATCCGTAAATCATTCAAACCCTCGATCACCCAAGCTTCGTCTAGGCAATGTTATAATTATTGTTTTCTTTTCCTTTGGCTCTGCAGTACCTTATTGGATTTGAACCTTCTTGGCAAGCTCATCCAGTTATGCGTGGTTTCGATTTTTTTTTTTTTTTTTTTTTCCTTGATTGCCTAAATCCTATCTTCAGCAAATCATCGCAAAATTGGTCGTCACTTTAATCTACCAGGTATCGCTTCTTTCGATGACTTAACCAACACAGTCTTTCCAAAGAAGCCACCACAACATATTCTTGCCTAGAGAGTGGAAATTATTCACCGTTTTTTATTCTATTTTACGATTAATTTTTTTCAAGGTTAGATAAGCGAATCAGGCAAGTTCTCAGAAAGATAGCTAGTATTTTTTATTGGTAAAATTATTTTTTATTTTAAAAATTCCCACATCTAATAAAGATCTGTTTATGAATGTGGTGTAAATTCTTAAGATGATTTTCTTGACGAGCTTTTAATACGAAGCAAAAGAATTAATTAGAATAATAATTAAGCTTGATAACTATTAAAGGAGTTTTATATCATGCAATGTGATTTCAACTCTATTAAAATATTAACAGAAGTTTTTGTACAGGATAGATTGCAATAATGATTTCAACAACTAACGATAAAGAAGATTGCACTGTCCAAGACGTTATAAGTTTCATTATCTCTTTCTTTGTTAAGAAATCATTGAATTAAACAGAACGTTTTCTATCTTTATAATTGATTTTTTTTCCTTCAATAAATTCGTTTCAGTGAAAAGATTGCTTTTATTTCATGAAAAAAAAGAAGAAGATTAACTGCAGTTTATTAAACAAGTTTACTTTCTATTTGTGTCCAACTAGTGTGAATATAATTATAAATATAAGAGTGGGTAATGATTTAACATATATATATATATATATACAGTCCGCTGGAAATAATGTGCACACCCTCTATTAACAGTTTTGGTGAAGATAGAACTATTTAAGTGCAAATAAAGTAGAAATTTTTTGAAGTGAATGGCTCCTCCAAAGTTTTTATCTACTGTACAAACTTTACACATAAATTTCAAACAAAAAAGGGGATTGTTTGTATACATTGTAATTCTTCTTACCGGTAAAGAAAATTCTCTTTTGTTTGTTTAGGCAAATTCTCGCTAAAATAAGAAAAGCATTTTGATACGATTTTAAACTATTCTAGGTTTTATCGAGTTTTGTACCGTTTTATTTTATTAATGTTCTCTCTCTTTTGTTTTTTTTTTTTTATTTCGCACGCTACATGCTAAGGAAGCATTCTAATCGGCTTTTGTGGGCCTATCTTGGAATTTTAAGTTTGGCTGAATTTCTCTACTTTCAGTAGAGCGAAGATTAGGGAAATGATTTCTATTAGTATGTTATACATAATCAAACGCGTTATTTTCAAGAAGTATTCTATTCTGTCACTCTTTTCATCTGTTTATCTATCCTAGTTTTTTTTATTTAGTTTAGCTCGTATTTATGTATAAATATCTAGTCATTAAATTAGTTGCCTTTAATAACTACTTTGTAACTCACTAAGTTTTTCTAATATTTCTTAAAGCCCTTTGTAAACCGTGCATTCCACACTAAAACATATATACATACATCAACCATTCTACCAGTTACCACAAATGCCAGTTACCCTACTCTTTTGTAATGACTTATATTTAGAACCTTTCAAGGTTTTTATCATCCATGCACCCTTAAACCCTATGATTCAGACTCGTTCATATATTCTGATATTCATACTTCTAGGATTTGAAAAAAAATAATGTGGTGACTATTGAAGTTGGAATCCGCTAAGAAGTATGTAATTAACTTACCTGCCCTGAAGCAATTTGCCCTGAAAATGGATGACGCCGTTAGCGTCGTGCCTATACTCTGCCATCAATGACATATGTTAATTAATGTTATAGTTTTGTTAACTTGCAATGTTGTTAATTTTATAATATATTTCATGTATTATTAACGTCTTGACTCTGCAAGAGGGTCGCGGCGATGAGCGCAGAATGATGTACCTACATTAACAATTCAATTATCTTCTCAAATTATGTAGTCGGTTTCTATCAAGAGATGTTTGGGGAAAAACAAAAATTTGATAAACTAAAAGTAGAATATAAGGAAGTAACTTCAACTATGATTGTTTTACTCATTTCATTTACTTTAAGAACTGAATATGAATAGCTATAAGACATAGCTAGTTTTTTTAGATAACGCAGGGTTTTAGCCCCCTTTCCTAAAATAAATAACTAGTGAATATACTGTAATAATTAAGTGAAAATAAAATTATTTGGTAAAAATTGCAAGTATTTTATGAATACTATGAGCTTATGTTATATTAAATTATAACGTGAATTAACTGAATAACTTTTCATTGAGTTGGTACAATGTTAAAGGAGAGCGTTGCTTATAGTTCAGTACCGTTATGATGATGCTCTGACTAACGCTTCAGTTAATCTCATAATTAATTAAACGGCCCGAAGACGGTCCAGGTACAACGTCCGGTTCTTTGTTTCAAAAATTAGTACCGGTTGTCCCCTTAGTTGCAGTACCCCGTCTGCTTTATATACTACTGGCCAATGCTTGCCCCATAGGGAACAATAGAATCCTTTGTGTATTTCCCTCTAGGGCAAGCGGCGGCTGGTCGAGGAAACTATAATGGTGGTATATATATACCAGGCCAGTTGTAGAGTTAGCTCCTAGGAATGGACGCTACTTCTGCACATTTCTAACCATCTCTATTTTGTCGGATAGTAGTGATTTGCTTGTACTATATTGGCTTCATTGTACTGACCACAAGGCTGGAACCACTGTAGTGTTTATCCCACTGTGTTGGTGAGTTTAATGGGACGAGTGTATTTCTATGCAGGCGTACATACCCTTTAAATTGACTAACCATTATTAGAAACCTAAACTTCCTTTGTAATTATCTTAGTATTGAGGTTTATAAATCAATCATCTACATTCTACACCCTTTAAATAAGCTTTTCTCAATTCTCCGCTATCGTGATCAAGATTATTGAAACAAATAATATAAATTTTAGGGTTATTTATTAATAATAATGAGCACTGTTCACTTTTTCTATAAAATGTATTGTTGTTGTAGTGGTGGTGGAAATGCATATTAATTTTGTTAATTTCTTGTAACTGTAGAAAAAGAATAATTTTGACCTACATTCACATGGAACTCTGAAGTATTAATTATTACATTCGGAGGAATGGAAAACTCATTTCTTGGATCATGGCAGTGGTTGAATGAACATCTTCACAGGAACTTGAAATGAAGAACCGATTACTCACTAACATTAGTGAACTTCGCAATCCTTCGTCATGCCAGTGTTTTCGGTGTGTTGAGTTGCTGTAGTTTGTAGTGGTAGCTTATAGTAGCTTGAGCGGTTTTGTAAAAGGGCTTGTGTTTGTAAGTTTTAAGAGAGAGAAGTAATAAGAATAATTAATAAAACACTGGTTGATTAAATTATATATTCTTTAAGGATATTTAATGCTATTCAATAATACAGGCAATATGCTTATTAATTTACTGAAACTACTTGGAATAAACTCTTGTGTTTTAACTTATAACTGGCGCAGTCCTGATGTGTTCTGGTGAATGTCTAGCTCAGACTGTTCTTGAAGGAATGTCTCATCACTATATAGTTCAAATCCTTTCAAATAATGCTGATATGTCTGGAGGGAGTTTTATTGTTTTATCCTAACTGTTTCTTGCCCTTTGTCTCTTAGTTTGCATTGACCTACATTGTAGTAGCTGGCTCTATCCCCATCACTAAAATACACGATTTGAACTAGCTAATTTTCACAAAATTATTTTACTAAACTATTTTCCAAATTTATTATTTTTCCATTTCGTTCTTCCATTACACCTTTATATCAACTATACCAAACGGCAATGACGAACCGGAATCACCTTGAGGGTTGAAGAATCGTCCTAACAGTGTGATCTGTTAAGATTCAAGATTTTCATCAGTGTATTGGTGGTTGTGCGTTTGGGTGTGTGTGTTTTGAAGTAGAGAGAAAGAGTATGTGCATTAATGTCCAGCAGTCTAATTCAATAATCAAAATTCACAGAAAGTAATAGTGGTAACTTTTTTGGGAATCAGAAGAAGAATCTGACGCAAAAATCAGTTTAACCGAATGATCACTTTGATTTCCCACCCAGATTTTCTCAAAAATACAGTCTTTTTTTCCCATACTTTATACATTTATCCAAATTCAGTGATTTGTCACTTTTGTCAAGTAATTTATCTGATATTACCAGAGAACTCTGAAACTAGATATTCATGTCTACAATAACATTCAATATTTTTTTTTTTTTTGAAATTTTTTTATAGAGTTAACACCTTCAGCACCAGCTAAAAGTGAATGCAAAAATGCGCTTTGAAATTTGTTCAGTAGTATCCGATATTAGAGTGAAGGCATTTTTTGTAGTCCAGTACAAGCTCTGAGTCTTGAGAATACTCAAGATTCAAATCGTGAAATGACACAATTAAAACAAGACTTTATATAACGAGAGAAAAAGTAAAAGATTTGGTCGATTTTTTTTTTTTTTTTTTTTTATGAACTTAATGTAGTATCTAAATTAAAAATAAGTAGTAATTAAATAAATAAGAAATGATCCTGTATGAATAAAAAGTTATGAAACTGTACAGCACTGAAGAAAATATACAATTATTACTAACTTATTTCAGGAAAACCTACATAAGTGGGAGCCTGGGATTACAATCATGAAGTAGTGTCTTGGTATAATGGAAATTGTATAGCACTGTTGGATGCGGGAAAGATATACATCACACACAGACTTACCAAGTCTTCTTGTTCGCTAACGGTCCTAACAAGGCTAGGGAATGAATGGATTTAGAAGTGTAGCTCTGAAAAGGGTCTATCCAATACTTTTTTCAATAGTTAGAATAACGATGTTTGAACATGTCCTTTATGAAAATAACCTCAAAAAAAAAAAAGAAAAAAAAATGAAATAATTTGAAAATAGAAATCAGCAATTTTGACCGTGCTCATTTTAAGTAAACCGAAAAATCATTCAAATAAAAAGCTATTTTATAGCTGAAATTTCTTTACACGCTTTGACTGGGTTGTGTTAATTATCTGGGACAAGATATTGTCTACTTTTTTTTCGGATGGAGTATCGATAGCAAACAAAAATTTTTAATAATATCTACCTTAATAATTACTTTCTGGCAAAAAAAAAAAACGAGCATCGAACCGAATCGATTTTAAGATTTAACTTTTATAATTTAGTTCACTTTTTTGTTTCCTCAAATCAATTTCAAATATAACAAATTTATCTTTTCAGCATTATTAATATATCTTATTCCCATTTGTCTAAACTCTAAATATGATAGATAATCTTCAAGAAGTGTATGTTTGGAAGAAATGATTCTTTTTGAAACTGATTCCAAGGGTTCTGCTTTAATTCTGATTCTATTGAAATGTGTTTGGTGTGATGTTGTTGTTTAATGTAGTTTGTGTAGCACGAGCGGTTTTGTAAAGGGCTTGTGAGTATATATGTTTAAGAGAGAAGTATTAGAAATAATCAAGAGATCACACCGTTTTTAAAATAGATATATTCTCTAAGTGAATTTAAGTACTTTACAATATCACAACTATATCTTAAAAAATCAGTTGTTTATCTAGAATAAATGCTAAACTCTATAACTGGCACTGAATTTAAGATAGCGATTCCTGAAGCAAGTGTTCCGGCAGAATGTCTACAACAGACTGTCCTGAAAGAATGCCTTCTAATTGTTCGTTCAAATCTTCCCCTGTGAGAAGAAGGGGTAGACAATGCTAACCGAGTTCTATGAACTTGTAATGACATGGCAAGGTCATAGCAATGTCAAACCTTCACAACACATAACAAAAGAAAGAATAATTTATAACTAGTTGCCTAGCCGGCCGCTGTCTTCAAGACAAGGCCGCGGCCAAACAAACAAAACCAAGGGTCAATACTTTACATCAAAGCAAGCACCGATAAGCTGGCCACTGACCTAAATCGCTGGTCACCGAACTAACCAAGGTCGCACACTAGGACAGATGTCTTGGTGTGAGTGTTGCTAACGCTGGTATAAACTTCGCCCCATTGGAAGAGGGGATGATTATACTTCAGTACGTCTTCAAGATCATTATACGAGCAGCAGTTCCGCGTCCCTATACAGTTTTTATTTATACTTATTTCCTTAGTTGTGCATCTTAGTTCATTTATTTTAATCATTCTAAATTATTAGTTATTTATCTCCTATTTATTTCTAAGTATTTCTTGTTAATAGTTACCATTACTCACGTTTACATTATTGTACAAATACAGTCAATTTTTATAAATTCAGTGTTAATAATTCGAGCACTAACTTCCAAAAATCTCTAAACTAACTTCCGCCCTCTTCAAGACATCTACTACATACCTCAGGAATCACAATAAACGATTCCACTACAAACTCTAAAAGACAATGGTGGTCTTCTATCTGAATAGTCCCTTTGCAAGCGAATGTTACATTTTTCTTGACACTATAATTCGTTTCGTCTAGCGATATTGGACTTAAATAGATCGTGATTTCTTCTACAATAGCCCTATAAACGCTGAACCTGATGAGAGAGATACAAAGAGATATAATTCAGAAACTGATAAATTGCTTTAGAAGCAATTTACAATCTCAAAAAAAGATGGAATAAACGTTTCCTTAAATAGGAATAACCTGTAACCTTCTGGAGCTTTTTTATACTTAATTCTTCTACCAAGTAGGCAAAATAAAATAAAAAAAAATAATACCTTTTCTTCCGGATGGAATTACTTCTATTCCTAGTAAACATTCAAATGGGTCAAGTTGATAGAATGTGCGTCTTACACGGGGAAATCTAAAATTAGCTTCAAAAAAGGTTCAACATCAGAAATTTCAGGAGTTCTAGTGAACGTATGCCTCAAAACCAAATTCGTTTGACTTTAATTTGTTTGAGTGTGATTTAATTTTATAAAAAGTGCTATAATTAAAATAAATAATCTTTTCCTTTTTTTTACATAATAACTTCTCTGAAGAATATTTCATTAGTCTTTGCGGTCTCCAAATGAATCTAGGAAGGAGATAAGCTTAGTGGTAGATAGCATGCTGGAGTGGGGCTCGGAAATCTTTGGTTCCAGTCCGGGCCACACTACTCTTAGATTAGATTACTCGCTTTAGGATTCTCTACAGTTTACTGTTCGGTGATAGCAGTGTTGCCTGTAATGTGTGAGAACAATGTCCGGAGACGACTGACAGCACTATAAACAAGACTGCGGGCGCTCCATCATAGATGTTGAAAAATTAATCCAGACATCATTATAATGGATTCAGTCAAGTTATACAAAACCTAACATGAAAGAGTACCTAACCCTTAACATTTATTTAATAATTTCTACAAAAAAAATAATAAAAGGACTATTGTGGAGAAAGAATGATTTTAATTTATAGCATACTTCTGCAAACACAAGTGAATGTTAGATTCTTCATTCTTCTGGCAGTAGCAGTTTTCAATTACAATTCACGAGAGAATTAAGAGAGAAAAGACAGACCCTCTCTGGTACTCTCTGACTTAAGCAGGCTAGAGTGGGAGAACCTGTATATAAGCCAGTGAGAATCTACCTAACGACATCTATCCAGATATCTATCTATCAGATTCAACCATATCACATCGTGTCATAACTCTACTTTAACCCTTTATTCTATAAAAATCGTCCAGTGCAGTTTGTGTAAGCTTATAGTTATATTATAAAAGTGTCTTCATACTTCGTCTAATTAATCAATCCCAATTTCTCTCCTCATCAACTCCATTATATATTACCACCATATCGGCTATTAATTTTTATCTATCTCTTTCCAAAGATGCAAAAATTTGTTTCATCTTTAACTTCAAAAACATTAACAGAAGTGTTGAATATGTGGATGGGTCCGCAATGCTGGATAACGTCTAGTATTTTATTCGTCGTAGCACGCATGATTATATTGTTCCTGACCGGTTTCGGATTTTCATCCATCGTCAGAACAAATTCACCAAGTTCGTGTGTGTAGAAGAGAGTTCACTTCAACGTAATGTTTCTGTTACACTGAGTGTAACAGTTTCTATTATAGAAACATTACGTTGAAGTGAACTCTCTTCTACACACACGAACTTCGTGAATTTGCTCTGACGATGGATGAAAATCCGAAACCGGCCAGGAACAATATAATATTCATGCTACGACAAATAAAATACCAGATATTAACAGAAGTACTTTCGTCTGTTAGTTTTCATGTATCCCTCTTCAAGCAGACGAATCTTTTGCATGATTCTTTTTCCGCCAGAAGAATAAGAATTTATATGTTGGTTCTTACTTTTTCTTCGTTAAGAAATGATGCTAAAGTTTGCTCACTTCATCTAATAGAGTAATACAACTTTCAAAAGAAATTGCGACATTAATAATTCTAAACATTTAAAGTTTAATGCTTGCTAGACGTAATGATGTTTCAAAACGGTACTTGGCAATTGTTCTCCCCTAACATTAAATTAACTGTGCCTGTTTTATTATTAAAAACTATATATAAAGAATACAAAATATAAAATTGATATAAAACTGTAATTGTATTAAATTTATTGTTGATTTATTTTCTTATATTTGATAAAAACATTAGCTTATAACCGGGTGCCAGCAGAAATTTTAGCCAATGGGCTTTATATTTATTAATGGTCCACCTTTTCTTGCTCTCTGTGACTCTTCAGATTAGGAAGTCACATTAGTCTAAATATTGCCTTGAACAATAGCGATTTATTATAATATGAAAGCTTAGATTGTCCTTTATATAATCATAGAGCTTGTCTCTTCGGTTATTTATATAGATTTTGGTAAGTCTTTGTTTATGAACACAATTGAAATATCTGAAGAGGTGCAAGGTAGTGACAACGACTAAGATTTATTACTTACTACTAACTTCTTACCAATTTTCAATTCATTCCTTACTAAATCATGTAGTTCTTGCTTTATTGTAGATGACGTGATATACTATATATGCATCAATTTAAAAAATTATTATAATGAAAATCTTTTTCCATTTATAAAGGATTTGGTTGTTACAGATCGATCCAGAAGCGAGCGGTGAAGGAAGCTGGGACCCAACTCCGCCTGCTGTGCCACCTCCTCCACCATTTCCACAAGGTTGTCCTAATGTGTTTAATTAAGATAATAAATTCAATAAGAGAAATACAATCTATTTATTACTAAAAATTAATTTTTCGCCCACAGATTTGAGTCATTTAGGTAAAAGTGGTTTAAGAGGCGAAAAAGGAGATAAAGGAATGCGAGTAAGTTTACTATACAGTTCTATTACTATTTTACTCACATTTACTAGTAATGTATTATTTTACTCATTTAAAGAGACATACGTCAATGTTCAATTTACTGAAGTCTCTTTTTACATTAAACTGGAATGTTCTTTTAATTTAGATAGTAAATTTTGTCAAATATATAAACAAACAAAACAAATAGACGATATTTGCAATATTTTACTTTTAAATTATTAACTAGTTATATCATTATTTAGCCAAATTATTACTGTAAAGTTTGATATAATAAAGTCAGTCAACAAGAGCCTTACTCTTGTTAGAAAGTTTTAGTCTTAACAAGATAACTAATTATAAATTTAAATGCAAGTATGTTGTTTATTTTAACAGATTGACAAGATTCTTGTAGATATAAATAATGATATTACTAAATATTTTCTATATTTACTTTGTACTCTGGAAAGAATATTTTATTATATAAATACAGAAATATATACACATATTTATGTATACATAAACTATATTTTCGTTTACTTTTCAATAATTGGTCTCTTGTTGAAAATGCAGACACAACAAAACAAAAAGCTTCTTGTTGATATAATTAATTAAATTATTAAATGAAATATAATCCTATATTTTCTAATTGTTATTAACATTTTATCTTGCAAAAACATTCTTTGGAATTTCTACTTTCATTTATTAGTAGAAGTTCTCTCTAACTACTCACTTCTAGTTTCCAATAATGGGTTATTATTCAATTTCTTATCACACATTTTTTGCAGCATCTATAACAGTGTGAGGATCTCCATGATGCTACAGTAAGATGTTTAAGAGTCAGTTTCCTTTCTTGTCATTGGTCCCTCTATAAGAAAAGAGAATTGCAATTTATCATTCCATATTGTACTTAGTCTCTGATTGAGTTTCTTGGCTTCAAACTGGTTCCAGAACCTAGTATAATTTCAAATAAAGCTAAATAATTTCTAGACCTAGAAATTTCTTCTTTATTAATGGATCTATTTGAAAGCTAAAAAGTTTTCTGCATGTCTGATGCTTTCATAAACAATTTGAATGTTTACATTCATTGGTTATGAAATGTTATTTGGTGTGGGTCTGTTGTATGTTTGTAGTGTAGCACGAGCGGTTTAGTAAAAGGGCTTGTATGTATATATGTTTAAGAGTGAAGTATCAGAAATAAGAAAATAGTCACCATTGCTAACAATAAATATATTGTATCAAAATAATAACTACAAGTTATTTGCCAAGAAATTGTTAACGTATAAATATGCATTGATGCTAAGAGAGCGAAAAACAAGTGTTCTGCTTCGGTGTCTACAACCAACTCTCTATTGAAGGAATACCTTCTAATTGTTCGTTCAAATCTTCCCCTGTGAGAAGAAGGAGTACACAATGCTATCAAGGTTCATGAACTCTAAAAGACAATAGCAGTCTTCTACCTGAAATGTCCTTTTGCAAGGGAATTGTCACATATTCTTCATAATTTTGATTTTTTCAAATTAAGTATATTTTTATATTTCTTAATTTATTTGAATGAAATATATTTATATTAAGGACGTATCCTCAAATATTCTGTAGTTACTATGTAACCTCTGGTTTTCACAAAATTTTCCTTTGCAAAAAAAAAACATGCAAGGATGTTACATCCATAGAGTACCAAATATTTTATCTCAAATAACTTTTATTGGCACAGTTCGTTGGAAAGTTCATTTTTTATTGAATCAGATTAAATTAGGATTTTGTCTACTTTTTCTTTAATTTTTCTTTTTCTTTCAAATTTATGTTAGAGGATATATTGGCTTAATTGTTTTACATTCACAGACACCGCTGATAAAGTAGTAAATATAGTACTTCCATTCTGATATTCGCCTTGACGCCCTTATATAAATAAAAAAAAATCAAATATAAACTATGAAAATGTAATATTATATCCACTAAATTATAAATAAGACTTCTTGTAGACAAAATTAAATTTTTTAACCTATTTTATGAAAATTGATCTGTCATCAGAGCGCTTTATGGGAATTTATAAGAAAACTGAATGATTGCTTCTCATATTTTTAAGCCAACATTGCTTTGTAAATAACAAAATGTTTAATCCGGCAGTAATCGCGCTATGAGACTTTTTCTCATGGTCAGAAATAACGGGACTATTTGCTGTTTTGTTGGTATGGAGGACTGAGCACAGACACGATCTCTAGCTGAGCTTTGTTGGCTTTAGTATTAGTTGCAACCAGTATCGGAGAGATCTGTCGTCACGGTGCCGGGGTAGAGGAGTTTTGATCGCGCCAAGCATCTCCAGTGAGAGATTTTCTCATCATGCGAGTTCCCGAATTTCTTCTGTGTCGCCAGCGTGAGACACTTTCTCATCGCGCTAGTTCACGTGTTATTCAGATAACACTTGCTCTATCATATTGCGTGTCAATCTACATTTATCAGGGATGATGTGTTATTATCGAGAAATTATTTTTACGCCAAATTCTGCATGAATAGATCTTATTGTTGCATATTTTTTTTATTTTAGAATGTCGTTCCAGATGTTAGCTGATTTAGGACAGAAATATTTAGAGTCGCTAAATGTAGCTCTTTCCTGGACGGCAGCAGAACGTTTAGAGAATTTTCTAATAATAACCAATCACGTGACTGTCGTGAAACAGATATATTAGGAGAAATATTAGTTGCATTAGGACTTTTGTAAATGGCGGGAGTAAAGTAGGCATAACACCTCAAGTAAAAATGGGCATAATAAACAGCTAACATAAAAAAAAAGCTGCATGAGAGAAAATCTCACGCGTGAGTTCTGCCGGGTTAATAACGACAACAGTAAAGAGTGCCCATAAATCTATGGACTCTTCCAAGCGATGAATCTTGCAGTCAGCATTATCTAGGCGATGTGGTCAGAATGTATTTGTGGTTACTCCGATTATTAATAATTATACTGCGTTTAAATGTTGAAAAGTAGTGAAGAATTTTTAATTTTATTTATTTAAAAGTTCAAGAAAAATATTTTTTATTTATGTTATTGAATGATAATTATATTTATAAATATTTACGTCTTAACAAAAGTATGCTTTTATGCATACAAAAACAACAATTAAGTGTACACAAATTGTCTTTCTTAACAAAAATCAACAACAATATTAAAATATTAAATTTATCGTACGCGTTATGTGGGACGGTTTATCGGATTGTATAAGTAAAGAGCCTCAGTATATACATCGTGTTGTATGGAATTCACCATATCGGGCCTTTTTTTTTCTTTTGCACTATTCTTTACTCTTCGAAAAATATTAAAAAAAATGAATTTTTTTAATTGAATATATTAATCATTGATTTTTATTTTATTGAAATGTATTATCGTCACGAGCTGATCTTAAAAAGTGATCTTTATTTATTATAGGGTGCACCAGGTGAAACAATACGAGGACCTCCAGGCCCTCCAGGGCCCCCTGGGCCACCAGGACCACCTGGACCTCCATTTTCTGGCAGTTTTTCTTCAGACTACAGTGGATCTGGTGATGATTTAGTAAGTAACAATTTAGTCATATCATTGTTCTGTAATCAAAGAAGTGCACGATATTTGCAATAAAATCATAAAACCGTATTAAAAAAAAAATCTGGTGTCAAACACTCACACAACTTTCTCTTACTCTAGTTCTCAAAATTATAATTGATATAGTTTGTGTATCAAATTTAATGAGATCGTCGAAAACTGAAAAATCTGTTCAGTAAAAGCGCACTTCCGGTTTACTAATTTTCTTGAAACTCTGAATTTCGGCCATGTATTTATTTCTAATTAATTTTGTTTGGATGATAGAATTGTATAATCAACTGTGATAGCACTTTAGAGAAAAATATAACCCCATCCCCACCCCTAAAAGTGCCCTTAAATAAATTCTTCCAGAGAAATGTTTCAAATAAAAGTTGTAGATCTTTGCATGTTTAGTTTATATAAGAAGTTTCAAGAAAATTATCGGAGCCATTTTTGAGAAAATTGCGAAAAAGTAAAAAAAAATCATTTAGTAAAGTGGCAAAGTAAACGCACTTCCGGTTATCCGATTTTTTCAAACTCGGAATTTCAACAACATATTTAATTTTAATCAACATTATTTAGATCACAGAATTATATAATAAACTGAAATAGCACTTTAGATGAAAACGTAACCCCACCTTTCCCCCAAAAGTGCCCTTAAATGCATTTTTCTGGAGAAATGTTTCAAATAAAAGTTGTAGCTCTTTGTATGTGTGGTTGATGTACGAAGTTTAAAGAAAATCGTTGGAGCCATTCTTAAGAAAATCGAACTCAAAAGTAATTTAAATCCAACTAGTACTCAATTAAAACATCCAACTAGTAAAGTGGTATTTCCGGTTGAAGAATTTTGTCAGATAACGTACAGTCAGATCTCGTGGTGACTCCTAAACGGAATATCAAGTTTCAACTTTCTACGATTTTTCGTTTTTGAGCTATGCTGTTCAGGTACATACATACACACCCACACAGACTATTTGCTAAAAACCACTTTTTTGGATCAGGGGATCTCAAAACGGATATTTCCGGTGAAAACTCGATATCGAAAATGTGACACGATTACAATACTTCCTCTTACTAGGAGTAAGAAAAAGTAATTTATTATTCTTTACTACTAGATTAAGTTCTTAATAGAGCTTTAATGAATTTTGGGAGATAATTTAAGTAGACGAAAGAGAATAAAACTTAGCAAATACGCATAATAGATTGCTTTAACATAAAAGCTTAAAATAGAGAATTGATAAATGGATTTTAATTTTTAATATTCGCCTTCTAAAGCAGAGTATATTATACAACTTATTACTTACATGTATTATTGAGACATTTGATGAATTTCATGACAATAAACTAAAATTTCATTCAGGGATAAAAGTACATTTCATTTTAAATCTGCCCTTACAGGCCCCCACCGTTTTCTGAGGAAGTTAAATTATAATTTTTAATATTAACAATCACTATGTGTATTGGCGTGGTTTGGGTGTGAGTTATTCGCGTCCGAGATTATTCTCACTTGCCACGTGGATATCCAACTAAACGAACACTAATCGCCAGTGCAGCCTAAGTTATTTTATAATGGGGCCGCGCTACACAGAAGAATTTCCAATTAGTATCCCCTCTAAAATAAATTCCAGTAAGAAGTGCGACATTACATGCAAAAATGTTTACAACGAATGTCATCAGCATTTTGATTTTTTGGGCAGGATGTTCTTGACGAACATAAAAAGAAAGTTTTGAAACATTTTTTTCAATATCGCAATTTTCCACAAAACAGGCTTTTTTTTCTGGTTTCTATGGTAGCAAAAATTTCCAACAATTAAAGAAGTTAACATTGTGCCTAAAGTTAAAGATATTTTAATTTTATTTCTTAAATTTGTGATCATAAATTTTAAATTTCATGGTTTGAGTAAATTTTGGGAAATTTGACTGACATATCTCATGATTCCCCAAAAATCTGTATTACCAATTATTATTCGATTTTGTTATTCAAGATCCCATGAAAATAATGAACTATTCAAAGGTTTTTGGCTCACTACGAATTGTACCACACTGTATAGGAATCAAGCCGCACTTGCTGAAAAGCTACGCCACCTTGGGATGGATTCAATAGTTCCAATATCAGCGTATAGAGCACTACCATTGTGCCTCTAAGCGCACTTCAGCTACACGTTTAAGGCTTATAGTATACCAAAATAGGTATGAGAAACAGGATATAAGACATCTGTCTGATGGCTTTTGCAAGTTGCAAGAACAACTTTGAAGAGTTAACCCAAAGAATACCTGCAACGGGTATCTGTTGCATGCAGTTACTTGGGGAGTAGCGACCCTACGGGTTACCACAGCTCAGTACTCTATGCACTTCATCAGAACAGTACACAATAAACTTAAACTACATACACTCTACACTTTACAGACAAGGACAAACACAGTACACAAACTAGGGTCTCCGTCCCTAGTTAATTGGCGAAAGCAAAGGGAGAAGGAAGGGATTAGCTGGGTTGTAGCGCGCTGGACTAGCAACGCGGAGGTCCCGGGTTCGAATCCAGCATGCTGCCCTTAGATTTTTTTCTTCCTAGGAGCCTCTACAACTCACGGGTGATGAGCAGTTTTGTCTGTAGCTAGAGAATGCTGCTTGGAGGCCGGCTTTGCATTGGAGAAAACTCCGGGGGGGCACAGTAGGTCTTACAGGTCGCAGTGCAATACTCACCTACAACAATCTACATCTAAATCTAACCCAAAGAAGAGTTACGAACACTTGATAAGTTTAAAAAAGTTCTAAGAAGAACATAGACAGTCTCCATACAAGAGTTTATTGCAAGAGAGTTTTGCAAGCCGATTAGCTTGTTTAGCCTAGCTTGGTGAAGACCTCTAGCCTATAAAATGCTTTTAATAAAGAGTGAGTTCAGACAATAAGCTCTTGAATGTTCACATGTCTGATTCATGAGGTTTGATAGGTTGATTAGACTTATCAAGTATTAGTAATAATTTAAATATTAACTCTTCAAGATTCATCTTGAGACTTTTTTTTTTATGCGTGTCAATATTTATAGTCATTGGCGCCCTGACACTTCTCAGTGTACTGCCGGCGTCCGGACAGTGTTTACTGCTACTTGTTTACTCTTCAAAGTTAATATGGCGAGTAGTTAAGCCTGCAGGTGGTCTTGTTTATATTCTGTTTTTCCTAACTATTGGTGTGAGCTAATGACAGCTTCTAGAAGGAAGCTTGGCTCTCCAAGTTGAAGCTGTTCGTCAGTATATTTCAATGGGCGTGACGGAAATGACGGAAGTGCGCTGCATGGCATGATGGTAGAGTGCGTTACGAATATTTTTAATTCCAAATTACACGGGCAGTACCCGAGCTCGCGCTCAAACCTGCCTATAAAATTCGCCAACACGGTAAACAACAATACTCTTTACCAATTATTTGAATGGCAAATGACCAAAGGATGCTCACACTTCCTTCCCCCCAACTCGATATTCCTGGGAGAAGAGCACAACTACTAAAAGTACTCTGAAAAACAAAAACACTATATAGAACCACACACATTCCTTATTCAATCAATAAGTTATACCCATATTGTTGAGCCCAATTGAACAAACCGTTGGCAAATTTTCTCAACTAGCACCAGCTTGATTCCACTATACAGACTCAGTCGTTTTGACCGTTCTAACTTTAAGCTTCTAACATACCAGCAAAAAATATTTATAGTAATAACAAAAATGAAACTTGTTTGCAAACGTGTCTGTAACAAGAACACACTGTGTAGATGCCAGCAGTGAGTGCATGAGAGGGCTCCGGCGCCAATGACCATAGATGTTGATGCGCCTTAAATTAAAAACAAAAAACCTTAATCTTCCAAGTAGTATGTTATTGCAGGAGAAAATAGAATATTTAGAAGATTTTATAAACAATTAGGCATTATTTTTAATATTGTGACATTTTTCTCTCTAAACTAGCTACTGCAACTAGTTTTAGGTGGGTTCGTATAGATAAAATACTCTAAACTTCAATAAAGAAAACCCCAATTTATTGTTATACACAATAAATTGCAAAATACTACACTTAATAATAATTAATTCACAGTTTAAACCACAAAAGTTCACTTTGTTCACTTTTTATACACTTTCCACAAACGTACACTTCGTTTGTAACTGGAAAAACTCTCTTAGACTCTGTGTTGTCCCACTATTTATACCGATGGAGAATCTTCTAGAACTTCCTCGATTCTTCTACAAAGAACTAGAGCGCATCGCCAGGGCTTCCTAGCGGCCACTAAGAGAACTTGAGGTTCCTACTTCCTCTCCTAGATGGCACCACTGGCTGCGTACAATATAGAAAATCTTTTGTTTATATTCCCTGTGAATGCTTTAATTTTTAAAATTATTTATATGTTTGCACATAGTGTGAAGATATATAATAGATCACCTTAAATTATCTAACCAATGTATGGTAGGTCTTAAATTCCACCAAAAACTTCCCTCCAGACCACCTGTAGGATCTTTACTACAAATAAAAAACTTTTGTTTAAGTTTCACTGACAACCAAACTTGTAAAGTTTCTGAACTTTTCCTTACAAAATGAATTTTATTTTTAGAATTAAATAATTAATTATGTTTTAAACAAAATAAAATAAATAAAAAAAATTTTTTCTGCACCTATGAAATTGCCTCTTCACACAAATCAGTGAAGAGAGTGACCGAAGTTTATCTTTCTGGTAGTAAACAAATTTTTCTCCTTAGAGAAGAAAATAATTTAAGAGCCACAATTTCAGTTAATACAAAAATGATCTGTTAAAGTTACTAAGAAATATTTTATTTTTTATTTTGAACAATTGCTTAACATTTATTAACGATGTATTTAATATATATTTATTGTATCCTTTTGTTTTATAAATGTTTTATATGTATTGCTATTATTTCAGTTAATCACCGGCGGTGTGGACAGTTATGGCGTACAAGGACCTCCCGGACCACCAGGGGTTTGTTCTTGTAATATGAGTCAACTTCTTGCCACATTTGTTATGCCAGATCTTATTCCAGGACCTCCAGGTGAACCTGGCCGAGATGGTAAAGCAGGACCACCGGGACCTGCGGTCAGTACCTTTTACATTGTTTATTAAATTTACAAAGATTATCATATTATCCATCAAAGAGAGATAAATATCAGGGATTTTATCCTCCTTAGCATGCATACTTATGATGTTCCTGACCAATTACGGATTTTCTTCCATCGTCACAGTTTGTCAAGAGAGTTGACATCATTTTAAAACAAATTATTTCTGTTGATACATTTTGGTGAATTAAGTTCATTTTTTTCTACTACATATAATTAGTATTGTAATATATTATGGTTGCCATTTTCAATTAAACCTAGCGACCATTCTTTTAACTCTTCATTAATATTTACAATTTGAATAATGTAACAGTTGCTCATTTAGGTTTGAATACTAGAGTAAAAAAGAAAGAATTTATTTTACGATGTCGATGACATCATTGTCATGTTCATTAGGGATAAGATAACCTTATTTAAAATTCATTATAAAATTGCTGTTTCCAACACCATTTCAGATGTAACACGCCATTCTTAATTTAGAAAATAAACATAATTACTGTACATTTTATGTGAAACAAATTTAGCTATTTTGGTAAATGTTGTAACAAACAAATGGTCTGGATCTTTAAAGCAATCAAAGAAACAGTAACATCGACAAATTTTAGGAAAATACGATAAAATGCCAACCTCTCGTTCAGTGGATTTGCAGAACCGTATAGTGTTTTGAAATTTTTAATGTTTATAGCACAAAACTACTTCATTACATACAGTAGAAGTTGGCCGAGCTTCTTACACCAGTTATGTGTTGTTTTTTTTTTTAAACAGCAATTGAAATGGTTAAATATGCTGCGCATAATCCATTACTTAAATGATAAAAAAATTAGCTCAATAGTAGCGTGTTGGACTCTTACGCGATGGTTCCGGGTTCGAGTCCAGCAATGCTGCCCCTAGATTTTCACTTCCTAGGAGCCTCTACAGCTCACTGTTCGGTGATGGACAGTGTTTTCTGTAGTCAGAGAACACTATCCGGAAGTGCACTGACCATAGTTGTTGGCGCTGATTAAATTTAAAAAAAATACATGATTTAAATCAGTACATTCTACAAAAGATATTTTTAAGAGGAACACATGTAGCTTTCAAAGATTTGGTAATGTCGTTCTCATTAATCTCAAAAAAATCCGCGGCGAAGAAACATGTTCTGAAGATACAGATATAATGGATGTGTTAGATGGAGAGAATTGTTTTGTTTGATGAGTTAAGAAGAAGACTTGGTTAACACTGGTTAACTGATATATTAATAAATTGACACAGACTCCCTGGACTTTACAATAGAGGAGTGGTATGAGAATGACACTTAGCGATTCGATGTACTGAACTAATTTCAACTATGTTCTTATGGACTGTATATTATATAGCTATATTTATACAGCTTCTCCCACTCCAGTCCGAGAGAGTGGTTGAGCTTCTCCGTGCAAATTCTGTGAACCATTGGAATCGCGAATGAAGTAATAAAAATCGAAATACAATGCGCACTAATTTTGGCAAAAAGCTTCAATCCTAACTATCGACCCTTCAGGCAAAGTAGGCGTTTTATCAAAAAACAAAGTCACAGTAATAATAATAACAGTATTAATAATGATGGTAGTAGCAATAATAAATTTAATAGCGGCAATACTTCAAACCGTTGGATTCCGCCAACATGCCAGATATGCGAAAAGCGTGGGCACACAGCAAGGCATGTTGGTTTAATTCAAAAAACGACTAGGGCTCAGCCGTTTTCTCAAACGGCTACTACTGTACTGATCCCGGCACTCCACGACACAAATAATTTATTAATTATGCTGCAAATTAATAAGAAAAAAGTAAAAGCATTAATCGACACATGCGCATCGCATTCCCTCATAGATGCCAGTCATGTCAAATCGAGGCCCGAAAAATCTAATATCATCCTAAAGTCAATTACAAATCAGATTATTCCCAACAATGGTCTGTCAAACGTTCATTTCTCGGTAGATGAAAACACGGAAATTCAGGGTAAATTTGTAGTTTTACAATTAACTAATGAATTTGAAGTAATCATTGGGAGAGACCTACTTACTAAATATCAAGCAATCATCAACTTTAGAAATCAGAACATTACCATCAACAAAACAGCGATTCCATTTATAACAGACACACATCATCACAGATTAATAAAATTCAAAACACAACACTACTCGAATCATTGTCAATACGACATATTTGTTCATTTTCCGGGCTAATAATTCAGGAAGAAAATGTAATAAACCAACTGCCTTATAGGCACGGCACTTCTTTTCCAAAGTGCAGTACTGTGAACATGTTATGAGCAGTTGCGGTTGCGAAATGTCCAAGTTTAATCTCGTAAAGAAAAATAAACGCACTAACAACCTGTTCTATTGTCACATTTCATTTCTAACTAAGTTACCAGGTACAAAATAATTATTGAACATGAAAGAGGATTAAATGTGCTTTTAATGTCATACTTTTATGTCATAATAAAACATGTAAGTCAACAAAAATATTTTAGTTTAAACGTCACAAAGTAAAGTAAAACGGACCTTTCATATGTTACAATTCAATACTTTGTTTTATCTGAATTTTAGAGAGTATTCAATTAATTATCCTGTTACTTATGTTTAAACTAGAAATGATTACTTCATTAGTTACTAATTACATATTTTTAACAGATTATTTTACTTTGTCAGTATTAGAATTATTTTAAACTATTTGTTAGATTTGTTGATTGAGATAAATAACATTTTAAACTAGGGTCCAAGTGGTATGCCTGGTGAAAGAGGTGTAGCAGGACCTAAAGGTGACAAAGGTGACAGAGGAGATGTAGGTCCTAAAGGACCAGAAGGGCTTCAAGGAAAAAAAGGTATAATAAATTTGTATGGTTTTCTTCTTGCTTGCTTCACACATTCCAATTCTTCACACCCTTATATACTTTTAACAATTTCTTTCATATAACCCCTTGGGTATGTTCACTAAATATGACAATACATTTTTCACTTTGTTACATGCTAGGAGAGCCGGGCATTAACGGGTCTCCTGGGATTCCTGGCGTACCAGGTCCACCAGGACCTCCTGGATCTTCGGAGTTTTCTAATTTTGATGTTAGTACATTCACCATTATCCATATATATATATATATATATTTAAAAAAAATTATATTATTTCTTGACCAAAGTAAACTGTAAAAAAAAAAAAAAAATTATAAGATTAAGCAGGATTGTTTGTAAAATAAGTAATGTGTTTGTATAGCCAAGCTGGAAACCTAGGGCTATGTTTAAGGTGAGTATTTAAAACTTTTAATTACTTATAAAATTATATAAATTACATATCATAAACATTTAAATTCCTCCTTGGATATTTACGTACTTAAAAGCCCATACAATTTTATTAATTAAAAAAAAAAAAAAATGTATACCTGATTTGATTGAAAAAAAAATAAATAAACCTAAACTTTTACTTTGTGATATTACTTTCTCTTACTCCTAGTAAGAGGAAGTAATGTAATCGTGTCAAATTTTCGATATCGAGTTTTCAGCGGAAATATCCGTTTTGAGGTTCCCTGAGTCCAAAAAAGTGGTTTTTAGCAAATGGTCTGTGTGTGTGTGTGTCTGTGTGTGTGTGTGTGTGTATGTGTGTATGTGAACAGCATAGCTCAAAAACGAAAAACCGTAGAAAACTGAAACTTAATATTCCGTTTAGTATCAACATGCGATCTGACTGTGCGTTATCTGTCAAAATTCCTCAACCGGAAGTACCACTTTACTAGTTGACTTTTTTACGTTTTTGCGTTTTTCTCAAAAACGGCTCCAAGGATTTTCATTAAACTTGATACATCAACTACATATACTAGGAGCTACAACTTTTATTTGAAACATTTCTCTGGGAAAATTGATTTAAGGGCCCTTCTGGGGGAGGGGTGGGGTTAGGTTACCCTCTAAAGTGCTATTTCAGATTATTAGACCATTCGGTCATTTAAATAATGTTAATTAGAATTAAATATCTTGTTGAAATTCCGAGTTTGAGAAAAATCGGAAAACCGGAAGTGCTTTTGTTTTAACACTTTACTAAATATGATTTTTTCACTTTTTCGCGATTTTCTCAAAAATGGCCCCGACGATTTTCTTGAAACTACACATATAAACTAAACATTCAAAGATCTACAACTTTTATATAAAACATTTCTCTGGGAAAATTCATTTAAGGGCACTTTTAGGAGAGAGGTAGGGTTACAGCTTCCTCTAAAGTGGTACCATACTTGATTATACAACTCTATCATCCAAATGAAATTAATTAAAAATAAATAGTTGGCCAAAATTCCGGGTGTGAAGAAAATCAGGAGAACCGGAAGTGCGCTTTTACTGAATAGTTTTTTCCAGTTTTCGACAAATTGCATTAAATTTGGGTACACAAACTATAAAATTTGTCAATTATAATTTTGAGAACTGAGTAAGAGAAAGTTCTATGTTTCACACCAGATTTTTTTTCTATCATTTGCCTAAATTTAAAACTTTTGAGTTAAAAATTTCCATCAAACAATATAATTTATGTGATCAATAAATTTTAAAACTGCATATTTATGATAAGAGAAATAGAATAAACATTTTAAATTCAATAACAAGATATTAAATGCTCAACATAGTTATATTATAATAACTTCCTAAGCATGAAACCAGCGTAGTTTTGTATACAAAAGTGTAATAATTCTTTATTAGTGCTAGTACATTATTTTCAATACAATAAAAGTGCCGAGAAAAGCATACAATTCATTAATATAATAGGGCATTTTTCCTTTATGTTTTAGCACTACATTAAAGAAATTTGAACATCGTTCAACATGTATCACATTTCAAGACCTCCCCCCCCCCCAATAGAGAGAATAGACACAGTTATTTTGAAACAGACAAACAAGATGCACATTGGAAATGCATATAAATTATTAACTGAATATAAAATATTAAAGAAGTAGTGTTAAAACCTTAAATAGGGACGCGCTCGCGATGTGTGATGGTGCTTCTGATCTGGAACTGATGTGAACTTCTTTCGTACTGGCACTTAACTGATTAATAACTCGAACTTAACTGATCTATAACATGTGCTGAACCGATCTGGAACTCCAGTGGAGCGAAGTTTATATTTGCATCACTCACACATCGGCTGATGTGTAAGTACGTGCCATACTAAGACATCTCTCGTAGTATATTGACCCTAGGGGAGGCCGGTGGTTAACAAAGGCTGTTTTGGCCGGGGTGGCGACGCTTTGTTAACAGATGGTGGCCAGGTGGCCTCTTGAGTGTACATTGTCCCTTGTATGAAGGAAATACAAAAAGGGTTTTGCGGCGTTCTCTTGACTGTATATTGACCCCTGTTTGAAAAGGTTTTGCCGCGGTTCTCTTGACTGTATATTGACCCCTGTTTGAAAGGGTTTTGCCGCGGTTCTTGACTTGCATAGCGGCTGGCTGGATCCTTTTCCAAATTCCAACCACTAGTTATAATTTTTAGATTTATTTAAAAATTATATCTTCTTCTTCTTCTTGCCATCACATCACATATTAATATACAGTTTGTATATTTATGTTTATGAGTTTGGTTGAACAAAGTAACTTAAAAATGAAAATTGAAAAGAAGCTCAAACTTAACAAGACTGTTTAGATGTTATTAACGGAATCGGCACGAAAATTTGGCTCAAATACTGTCAAAGAGCTAACGATTTTATAGAATTTTTGATTATTTCAGTTTTACGTGATTTTCTTAAAAGTAGGCTCGTTACTTTTTCCAGAATAATTTATATAGGCTCATCACTCTTTTGTTTTAAATATTGACCGGAAGTGGAAATTGAGTTTTTTAGTGATTTTTTGGGGCAATTTCATCATAAGGCTTCCCTCTAAACTGCCATTTTAATTCAGTATAAGATTCCTACCATCTTTATCAAATTAAGGACGACTATTAAATTTGTTGTCAGAATTCCGAATTGTATTAAAATCAGTTAACAGGAAGTTGACAACTTATTGTTTGTTTTTTTTTCTCTCTTTGTCTGTCTGTCTGTTCTGTGTTTGGTCAGCTTATCTCAAAAACAGAAAACTGCAAAAAGTCCACACTTGATATTATTTTAAAGTTCTACTAAGTAACCCTGAAAAAAAAGTTTTTGCCAATATAGGCAATTAGTTTTTACGAAATTCTCGAAGGGAATTCCAACGCTTTTATTAAAATTTAGTCTATCAGATAGAAGGGATTTAGAAAGTGAAGTTAGGATTCCCTATAATTGTGGAAATAGTGTCAATTGTGGAAATAGGGATTCGATCATCTGAATAATATTAATAAGAATTAAATGTATTGCGGAAATTCCGTTTTTTAAGAAAATCGTCTGACCGGATGAATCACTTTACTGAACTTTCTTTATTTATTTTTTTGTATTTAATATATACAGGGTGTCCCAAGCTATATGGATAACGAATTTTTTTCGAAAACTAAGATAGCTAGAAAAAAACTAAAAAAATACGTGTCCCCGTAGTTTTTTGTTAGAAAACCAAATTTAATTTGTAAATTTGTTTTGGTGCTTCCAGAAGCGAGATACAGGCACCAACTTCATTTTTTTGCAAATGGGGAGGTGTGGTTTTTATTTAAGAAATAGATTCCTCTATTTTTTGTAAGAAAAATTTACTTGAATGGTTTTTTTTCTGTGAGTGATATTTTACAAGTTATGAATGAAAACATGATTCCTATAAGAAATTTCAAAATGATATTATAACAGTTTTTTGATTGAATAAGAAGAAAAGCATTATTTTGTTATAAATTTTACTCCTCATTAATTATAGATCTTGCTCTAAATAGCCTCCACCATTAAGATGTATTTCTTTGGTCGTAAGGTACAATGGCAGAAAAGCATCTGTATGCATCTCTTAATGTGAGGTCCAGTTCGAGCAAGATCTGTACTTAATGAGGAGTAAAATTTATAATAAAATAGTACTTTTCTTCTATTCAAATCAAAAAACCGTTTAATATCATTTTGAAATTTCTTATAGAACATGTTTTCATTCATAACTTGTAAAATATCGCTCAAAGAAAAAAACGGTTCAAGAAATAGAGGAATCTATTTCTTAAATAAAAATCACACCTACCCATTTGAAAAAAAGGAAGTTGGTGCTTGTATCTCGCTTCTGAAAGCACCAAAACAAATTTGCAAATAAAATTTGGATTTCTAACAAAAAACTACGGGGTCACGTATTTTTTAGTTTTTTTTCTAGCTATCTTAATTTCTGAGAAAAAGTCGTAATCCATTTAACTTGGGACACCCTGTATATATATATATATATATATATATATTTCTGCGATCTCGATAGAGATGCCAACGAGTTTCTTTAAACTTGGTATTCTGACACCACATATATAGATCTTTTGCTTTTGTCAATTTGCATTTTATCGATTTTACGGTGTTTTCGGGGGTTGTCGGAGGTCACGCTTCTTCCCTGTTGTTTTGTTTAGGTAAATGTAACATTGAAGTCAGTTAAATTTAGTAAAAATTTAAGTTTAATGTTAATTGGTCGAGAATGAAGTAAGAGAGAGTAATATTAGCCGTTTTTTTTTTTTCTGAACTTGTGTCTTGCAATCAGATTCACTGTCAGAATTCTGTTGCATATTTTTTATCTTCTGGCAGATTTTTAAAGATTTATGTTAAACATTAAGCCTGTTTCGTAAGTAGCACTCTTCGATTTCAGTTAAAGATACAGTGGCGTTTTCTGTTGTTCAAAATTGGGCGTTCTTTAAACCCGTCCACAAGTGAAAGACAAACTTGTCTTTTCTAGTCAGCAAATCTTTATAATTAATAGATATACAGAACGCATAATTGCTACACATATCCATATATATTATTAACACTGAAATAAGAGCAATAGTTATTAATTTTGGCTGTTCCCTGAACACCAGAAGACGCCCCAATGAAGCATACAATGTTTAAAGGCTATTCAAATAATAGCTAGGCTTTTCAGACGCTGAATTATTTATGATAAATTTATATTTCATTATTTCTTTTTAGGAAGCGATCATGGGTTCTGGTTTCGATAGTTCTATGGGCAGACCTGGTTCACCTGGTCCCAAAGGTGAGGCCGGAGTAGAAGGCCCACCCGGAGCTAAGGGTGAAAAAGGAGTTCCAGGGGACAAAGGAGAACGTGGTGAAGCTGGGGCAAAAGGACAGAAAGGCGATAGGGTTAGTGATAATTTAGTTAATAAATTATACTATAAAGAATGCACAGAGTTGAAGTACTAAGGCATCCGAGCTGTACAACAATCGGAACAGATAATTCTGTATTAAGATACATATCTCAACTTTGTGGTTTACCCTCAATTTTGTATGTTTTATATTATTTCTTTTTGTAGAAATGTTTTAAAAAAATTGAACTTTATTTAAATATAGGGGCATGAAGGACCTCCAGGTCATCAAGGTTTTAAGGGCGAACGAGGACCTCCAGGTATTGATGGAATTCCAGGTTTTCCTGGTGCGAATGGAAGACCAGCTGCGAAAGGTGATAAAGGTAGAAACCCTTGATTTCACTGAAATGTAATTCATAAAAAATGTAATAGCATTTAATTGCTTGGCAGCCATAAATGTTTCAACTGATTTCGATTTGATTTTATCTGACAAGTTTCAAACGTAAAATCCGTTTTTAGTTTCCTATACTTAATTGCATTGACCCAACTGTCCATCACCCTTTACATTAACTGTTCATTAGCAGTAAATATAGGTACTGGAAAAATTTAGTATTATAGCATATGTATAAAGAATTAGGGAATAACTGACATTTGTAGTCAGTATAGTAACCTGTAAAATGCATTTGATTGAACACATTAGGTTGCCACCATCCAAAGCTGAGTTACATTAGGTGGCATTATACTGCCACTCTGCCAGCAAAGTTATTATATTAACATCCATTTTATGAATTCAAAAAAAAAAATCTGTGTGAAACACTCACACAACTTTCTCTTACTCCCGTTCTCAAAATGAAATTGACAAATTTATAGCTTGTGTACCAAATTTAATGAAATTCGTCGAAAACTGAAAAAACTGTTCAGTAAAAGCGCACTTCCGGTTTACTAATTTTCTTGAAACTCGGAATTTCCGCCATCTATTTATTTCTAACTAATTATGTTTGGATGATAGAATTGTATAATCAACTAGGATAGCACTTTGATGAAAATCTAACCCCACCCCTCCCCTAAAAGTGCCCTTAAAAGAACTTTCCCAGAGAAATGTTTTAGATAAAAGTTGTAGATCTTTGCATGTTTAGTTTATATACGAAGTTTCAAAAAAAATCGTCGGAGCCATTTTTGAGAAAATTGCGAAAAGTGAATAAATCATTTAGTAAAGTGGTAAAGTAAACGCACTTCCGGTTATCCGATTTTTTTGAAACTCGGAATTTCAACAACATATTTAATTCTAATTAACATTATTTAGATGACAGAATTGTCTAATAAACTGAAATAGCACTTTAGATGGAAACCTAACCCCACCCCTCCCCAAAAGTGCCCTTCAATGCATTTTCCCGGAGAAATGTTTCTAATAAAAGTTGTAGCTCTTTGTATGTTGGTTGATGTTTAAAGTTTAAAGAAAATCGTCGGAGCCTTTTTGAGAAAATCGCAAAAAAGTAAAAAATCCAACTAGTAAAGTGGTACTTCCGGTTGAGGAATTTTGACAGATAACGTAAAGTCAGATCCCATGGTGATACCTAAACGGAATATCAAGTTTCAACTTTCTACGATTTTTCTTTTTGAGCTATGCTGTTCACATACATACATACATCCCCCCCCCCCCCACACACACAGACTATTTTTGCTAAAAACCACTTTTTGGACTCAGGGGACCTCAAAACGGATATTTCCGGTGAAAACTTGATATCGAAAATTTGACACGATTACAATACTTCCTCTTACTAGGAATAAGAGAAAGTAATATATTTGACATTTTAATCGTGTTAAATACTGGGCAGAAATGAAACTTGAGAAGTGGAGATTGTGAATGGCCATACAGGAGTAGGCTTTGTTTAAATGAGAAAAATAATATTTTTCAACAGGAGTAAAACATTGAAAGGATTAGCAAACAATTGAATGTAGTCTTGTTTCAGCCAGTTTCTGAATCCTACTTTACCTTTTCCCACACCAACAGGTTTAATATTTGAAAAACATATTGTGTTATTGACAACTTTAGCAGAAAAAAGAAAATTCATTTCACTAAAATGATTTGTTCTTTTCCTGTTAATTCTTACTTTTTTTTTACTAAAATGCGCTCAATATGTTTCCTGCTTCGTAATGTTTGTTAATCTTCTCTCACCTAATGTCGCTTTGTTTGAAGTTTTTTCCTTATGGTCTTCTTGGGTATTCGCTCTTTCATAATTCTTAAATGTTTATGATGTAACATAATGACTTTTAAGCATATTTAAGTTTAGGGAATTAGAGAAGTACTGGAGGGACATGCAGGAGTGTCTAGGCTAAAAGATTTGTAAAAGGTATAAGTCAGGTTTTCTTAGAAAGTTATTTTACCACCCTAAATAGGATACAATTGAGACAATGGTAGGTGTATTGCGACTGGACACTCTTGGTTAGCCGGTCATTTACACAAAATAAGCAGACTTCTAGTCCTTTGTGTCACAATTGTAACATGGTGGCCTGGGAAACACTAACACCGGTTAATTGTAACAAGGTGGTCCGGCTTAACCGGCACAAGCGCTATCGCTGCCCAACAGATGAAGTTGATAACCTATTATGTCTGCCAGAATTGCTAAGCAGGTTTGGAATTAAGTACTCCTGGAGTTGTTGGTTCCCTGACATACATTTTTTTCTTTGAGATATCCCCAAATACAAAATTCAAGACGGGTTAAATCTGGCGATCTGGCGAGGAGAAAAGTGAATGAGATGTTCAGTAGCCGCTGGATCGAGAGACAAGGGCCGGTAAGCTGGCCTTCCAGATCGCCAGATTTAACCCCTCTTGAATTTGGCGATACCCCGAAGAAAAAATTTATGTCATGGAACCAACAACTCCAGAAGCACTTAGAGAAGCTTAATCCCAAACCTGCTTAGCAATTCCGGCAGACATGATACGGTTAGCAACTTCATCTGTTGGACAGCGACTGCGCTTGTGCCGGTTAAGCGAGGAGGCTTCATTTTGAATAAATAATGAAATAATTTTTTTAATAGATTTTTTGTAAATAAACTGGAATATTTTTTTGTTTTAATGATGTTTTACCTGATTTTTAAGTCCCTTATGGTTCTAAAAAAGGTTTTAAGTGTTGTCAGCATTTAAACTCTCTTGTTTATTAGAAATTAATAAGAAATCCGCTTTCAATTTTAGTTTAAGAACCAGAGAAATAGGGAAAAAAAACGACGAAAATTTAATCTTTATGATTGAATATATCGGCATATTGAAGTGACATTAACGGCATTATTCTTCATTTTTTTAGTAATTTTCAATACAGTGGTAAAAAGTGGGGGTCAAAAGGAAATCGCAACTTTCAATCACCGATTTCAGTTGTAAGAGGCAATAAAATCAAATAATATTAACACCATCATAAACTAGAGCGCAAATACTTCAACAAACGTTATGTTCACTTTTTTGATATCTTTCTTCGTTTAAGAGTTATTTCAAAAATGGCCGGTTTAAATGGGACACCCTGTATATTATATATATCTTATATATAATATATATATATATATATGTGTGTGTGTGTGTGTGTGTGTGTATGTGTATGTGTGAATAGCATATATCAAAACCCTAATGCGGCCCCTGCACGGTCAATAATATTGATAATATCAGTATTGACAATACAACCATCAATCCTCGTCTCAATACTTCACTACCTTACACGATCAATATTATTGTCAATACTTTTATCAATAAATTTGCTCAGTACTTACTACTTCTGCCACTAGCAGAGTGAATCTAAATGGTTTTACTCGGTTTTTGCTGTTTTTTTCCCTTCTAAAATATGAATAATCGTACAAAATCTTGCGTAGCTATTATTTTGGCGCTTGGCACTACTCGTCAAGTGAAACGCAAACACTGGATGAAATAATGGTTGAAGAAGAGAGATGAATATTCTCATGTAGTAAGTACTGTTGAAGGAAATCAGCCTCTGCGATGTTGGAGATTACAAGAACAACTTTCGAATGGTTGAACGTACCTTTAACTATACTGTTACGAATGGTTGACCCATTTTTGAAAAGACAGGACAGAAATATGAGAAAAAGTATAAGTGTTAGGAAAAGATTGGCCTTAAAGATTGACCACAGGAGGAAATTTTGAAGACTTGTTGTTTTCAGTCATAATGCCTCCCAACAACTATTTTTTAATTATAAAATTAAAAAATTATAATCACCTTTAAAAAAATGATTTAATAAATGAATGAAGTTTTATTTTCATGAAAAAAAAACTTCCCAAAGGACCTTTATGTGGTTATTTTATTACTGTTGTTGAGGTACGGTTGTATAGTACTACTGGAACTGAGTATTGATGGAAATATTGGTGCCGCACCTACACAATCAATATTATTGTCAATATCCCCATCAATTTTCAGTATTCATACCCGAAAATCAGAAAATCCGGATTTCCATCAATACTCTATCAATACCTACCGTCATTACAATTTTTTTCACCTTACTCGGTCAATATTATTGACCATGCAGAGGCCGCTTAACACCCACAAAGTCTGAACTTAATGCTCCCTCTTCTTGGAAATCCCACACGAAAGTTTCGGCCAAAATATATTTTTACTTTATTCAGTTTTCATTATTTCTTTGAAAACGTACTTTCAACACATTACTTTTAAACTCAGGCAATTCACTTATACGTACAAATAAAATTCGTTCACTTTTTACTTTCTGACTCCCACTAAGAGAAATGCGACAGGGTCAAATTTTCGAAATTGTTTTTTCACCAAAAATACATGTTTTGAGGTCCTCTGAGTACGAAAAAATATTTTTAGCGAACCGTCTCTGTGTGTGTGTGTGGGTGTGTGTATGTATGTGAACAAAATATCTCAAAAACGAAAAAATCACTTGGAGGCTCAAACTATTAATTCGTTTAGGTACTACCGCATCTGACTGGAATGTATCGGGTAAAATACATCAACCGGTAGTACGACTTAACAGAACGTTTTTTTCCCCTAGTTTTTCGCGATTTTCTCAAAAACGTCTCAAAGATTTTCTTAAAAGTTCATTCATTATCATTCATTCATAAATATCTAGCACTTTTACTTGAAAAATTTTTCGGGGGAAATTGATTTTTGGGAGGTTCTGGGGGAACAATAACTTTACACTTTCCTCTAAAGTACCACTTCAGTAAGTTTGGAAGAATGTGTAAATGTTCTTTCTGTTAAGTTTCTGATCCATACTATACCGTTTGAGATGAAAAGTATGATGAAATGTTATTGGTATGATGTGATGTTGTAGTTTGTAATGAGCGGTAGTAGCTTGTGGCGTGAGCGGTTTTGTAAAAGGCTTGTGAGTATATATCTTTAAGAGAGAAGTATTAGAAATAATCAAGAGATCACACTGTTTTTAAAATAGATCAATAAATCAGTTTACAATAGCACAACTATATCTCAATAAATCAGTTGATTATCTAGAATAAATGCTAAACTCTATAGCTGGCACTGATTCCTGAAGTGTTCTGGTTGAATGTCTAAAACAGACTGTTCTTATTTGAAAGCAGAATGCAGACTGTTCTTGAAAGAATGCCTTCTAATTATTAGTTCAAATCTTTACAAATATGTCTGTAAGGAGTGTATTGTCTTATCCAAACTGAAACCCTTTGTCTCTTCAGTACCATTGACCTAAATTATAGTACCTGGCTCTTTCTCCTTCACTAAAATACACTATTTGAACTAGCTAAAATTCACAAAATTATTTCACTAAACTATTTTCCAAATCCTTATTTTCTTTCATTTCTTTCTTCCATTATAATGACGTCTCTTTATACTGAATTAATAACTCTAATTTAACAATTACTTAAACGATTTGAGTATGTTTGACGTTATTCGTATTTACCAACTCGACAGATGAAACCCTAAACCCTGCCTCTGTTCCTTGCAAAACAATCCAACTTGTTAATTTAAAAAAAAAAAAAAAAAACTGGTCAGAGTTAAATTTTGTTATTTTCTTTGTGATGTATTGAAATTAATAAACAAAAATTAATTTTAGGTGACAAAGGCGCTCCTGGTCATCCAGGTCCTCCCGGACCTCCAGGTATTACATACAATGTTGGTGAAGGAGATGATGTACCATCAGGTCTAGGAAGTAAGTGTTCCATGTTTTTATAAATAAACAAATGAAATGTTCGTTAACGCCTCGGTAGCATTTTTTTATTAAGAGTAATCTCTTCTCTTCCCAAAATGAAAAACCAGTTTATTTTTGTTTTGTTTTTTTTTTTTGGTATAACAACTTTTAACAGATTTTAAGTAAAATTATTTTACATGTAATAATTACTAAATAGGTCCTCAAACTGGAGGGGTAATTCACTATGGAAAAAATGACAATATTTTTTACAATTATTCTCAGTGATTTAAATTTAAAAAAGAAATTCCATTTTTTTTTTTTTATGGGACAGATCATTGATTTTTATGAAAGTATTTTACATTCATTCAAAATTAATAAATTAGTGCAAGATCGTGTGAAATGTAATAAAATATTACTGAAAAATAAAGATAAACTATTTTTATTTAAAAATAACAATATTTTTTAATAAATTGGTAAGTGACTAAAAAACATTGAAACATATTAAAAAGATTAAAATCTGGATAAATAAAAAATAAAATAACGAATTAAAAACCTAAAAAGTTACCAGCTCAAACTATTATTTTACAACGAAAACTTTTGGCAAAATTCTTAAATTCTGCATTGTATGGAACAAAACCATCTACTACCATTTTTTGGGGTTTAAATTCACATAAATACAATAATATGCACAAGCACACTCACAAATCATCAAATTAGCTCATATTAATAGGCTAATTTGGAACTGCCTTGTTTTATGGATTAACTTTATTTATGGATTTCTAATTACAACTTCTGATCTATTGGTTTGTAAGCGGACTTTTATGTTGTTTTTGCTGAAATGTTAAACAAAATAATATCATAAAGTAAAAATTCCGTTCACGAAACATGAACGGTAGTTCAGATGTAAAGCCTGGCTGGAAAAATAGGCATTACTTTAGTTCATTTTAATAATAATAATATTAACGAGTCTTTTTTTTTCTACTTGAATAATTACCATTTTATAGCAAAATGAAAATATTACAGGCAGACTATACTCTTGGTCGAATAACCGTCAGAGGAGTTGCCAACTTTACATAGAATACATGTTTTAAAATAAGAACAAAATAAAATACATTAAAATAAATAAAAACAGCACCTTTTTTACCTTAAACAGAACAATTAGACTCAGTTATGGTTGAATTCTAGCATTAGAATTAGAATTAGAATGACTCGGGGGGGGGGGGGGACTCTAACCCAGGCACTGCAGCCAGCCCATTGAGGCTAATTATGCCAACCCCTTAATATCTAGTAGAGGAATCCTCCCCTCTCCATGATGTCCAGGACCTTTCCCACCAGTCCTTTTTGAAGTACGATTTCCTCAGGTCTTACCGTGCCGAAGATGTCGTACCTCAGCCCCGATTGCGACGCAATCAAACAACAGGTGAGAGGCCGTCTCCTCCTCCTCCTCCTAACACAGCCTACACAATGGCTCCGAATCAACTAATACCACCTTGTACAGATGTTTCTTGAACCTACAATCCCCCATAAACAGGCCCGTTATCAGACAAATCTGATCCTGCTTAGACGCAGGGTCTCTCTGGTTCTTCTTTTACACAGCTCTAGCATGACAATTTTGCCGTGTCTTGGTCCAGTACTTAACCTCCAGTGACGATTATGTTCTCTCCGAGTCCATTCTCTTAGAGACGCCCCAGAAAGGGGTGTTCGCTCCATTCCTGGCCAGTTGGTCACTAGTTCATTGCCTTTATTCCCCTTGTGTCCCGGCCCAATACCAGCCGCAATTCTAGGACTTACTCCTACCTATACTGCCATGCATATTTACAATACTTAGCCAGGCCAACCCAAGATTCTCCATATAAACAATTTTTAAATTCTTTGGCATTGAACTATTTTTTATTGAAATATTTAATCCTGAACTTTTTTAGTGTTGGGCAATTGGCTACAAAGTGAAAACAATCTTCTTATTCATTTAGGTTACAAAGGAAACATAATATTATCTGCAGATTAAATGAGTATTTGTTTAAATGTAGGAGCTCATCTTGAACCCAGCCGAATGACCTAGCATTCAGATTACTATTACTTACTAGGTTACTTGTTTATAGGTAAAACTGTTTATATACAAAGGGTCTAGAGCAGTGATGGCGAACCTTTTGAGCTCGGTGTGTCAAAATTTTGAAAAATAGAAACATAATTCTCGTGGCGTGTCACTCATCAAGTTAATTATTTGTTTAATGCCATTTAAAATAGGAAAGCCAAAATTATGAAACCAATAGTTTACATTTAGAGACTTATCTTACATATTTCATTGACACTTAACATACAAAATCAAGTAATATATATATATAAAATATAATTGAACAAAAATAGAAAAACAATATAAATTTATACAATTAGAAAATAAATATATATGAAAAATTAGTGACTTTTTTGGTGTGGTGGTTGGTTCCGCAGAGCTGGAAAGCATCAGAGACATTTTCCGTGGTAGCCTGCTTCATTTTGTGGTCATCGACCGGACGTTCGCCCATCTTCAGGATGCGTGTTTCAGACAGTGCGACAACACAGACTTGTACAGAGCAAACTTGAGTGTGAAAACTAAGTCGCCTGAAGATGGGCGAACGCCCAAAACCGGTCGATGACTACAAAATGAAGCAGGCTACCGCGGAAAATGTCTCTGATGACTTTTTTGGTGCTGAAGTTTGTCTGCTAAATCTTCTATTTCGGGTTTATACTTGGTACATTTCAAGGCCAAGCAAGCGCCACTGACTTCATCTGTTAACCGATTCCGTTTGTTTGTCTTAATATTATTTAATGCTGAGAACAATGTCTCACAAAAATATGTGGATGAAAAAATTGTTAGCAAAACAACTAAAGGAGATCTCGAGGAGCGGTCAATAAAATGTACACTTTTTTTTTAAATCTTTTCCAACGTTTCGACAAATTTATTGTCTTTTTCAGGGATAATATTAAAAAAAATGTTAATCGGTATTTATAATTTCCATGAAACAAACTAAACACAAAATATGTAGTAAACAGAGAGAGTTGCTAACTATATGAGCTACATTATCAGAAAAAAAAGATTTTTTGGAATTATGAAATTTTTTATCTTTGAAGATGCGTGTCACCAAAAATGAGCTCGCGTGTCAGCACTGACACGCGTGTCATAGGTTCACCATCACTGGTCTAGAGCACAAAGGGTATAAGTTGCATACACTGTAATTGCACTTATATCCCTTGCGCTTTAATCCCCCCTCATTTAATACAATGTTGAGTATTTTCAGCACAAATTTTGTATTTAAAATTAAAAGGTTTTTATTAGTTTATCTAACAGTTCCGAGATCCCTACTCTACCACATACTAACCCATCCAATCCTCACGTCATAAGAATTACATAATTTTTCTCAATCAGTGAAACAAAATATTTTTTTCTTTATCACGTTGACAATTAAATTTGGATACCTCATGATAGCAAGGACATACATCTGTGAATATACTCTAGCTGAAGTTTCTGTATGTATAGGTATGTCGGAACAATATCAGACTCGAGATAGACAATGAAATCCCATATAATTGATCAGGATACAGAATTAAAAACTTGCAATTTAGAGAAAAACGGAACACATTTATTTAATATTAAATTTTCAAAAAGCATTCAGAGCAAACTTAGCACTTGTGACTTTTTCCGAAATATTTTTTTTAAATGATAAACCTGAGGTTAAGGTTACAAGTATTTGTAGTTGTTCACCTCCCAGTCCGTTCCCCTGGCCGAACCATCATTTTTCTTACTTTGCCGCCCTTCACCCATCCCTAAACACCAGTATCTTAGACTTGTTTAAGTTAATCAGCAGATTCCACATTAAGCAGTATTCATTAAAGGAATTCATCATTCTCTGCAGGGAAATTCTATCCGAAGCAACCAAAACCAAATGTCATACGCCAACAATTTTATATGAGTACTACACACTCGAACCCCACCCTCTAAATAATTTTCTACATCATTTATAAAAAAAGGAGAATAGGAGGGGCTGAGGAAACAGCCTTGCTTCATTCCCATAGCAGAAAGGTACCAATGTCGCCAGACCCTTGTCACACCAAACGGGTGCACAAGTTCCGGTGTATAGGACTTCTCAGCGCATTTAACATTTTACTAAATATCCCTAATTCTGATAATTTATAAAAAAAAAAACGCGCAACGGTCAACCCGATCAAATGCTGCGGACAGACCCACAAAAAAAGGAATTATGCTTCTTTTTATTTGTGATTAATTTCACAATACTCATAAGACTCATGATGACAACTGTGGAGTAGATCTTTCTGAAGCCCGCTTGAAACTCCCGCAACCACTACATTTGTCCGCCCATTCTATTAGCCTTTCTAATAATAGCCCAACAAGCAGCTTATAGCAACGGTATTCCCAATAGAGATACCCCCATAATTGCCTACCTCACTCATACTGCCCTTTTTATGTAGGGTGAAAATAATTGATTCTTTAAAGCTGTTGGGAGTTATGCCCTTATTATATAACTTATTGAATATGGTCAAGAGCATCTCCAAAAAAATTATACGGGCTATTTTTGAAAAATTCATTTTAGTATTCTGTCTGTACTTGGAGTATTATTATTTTTTGGTTTATTTTTTTTCAGGCGGGCTTAACGTCCAACTACCAAATTAGGTGTCGTGGATGGGGGCGGAAGCACCTAATTTACTGTTAACATTTTTCATACCAATATAAAATTTAGCAGTTATACGCGGGACTCGAACTGAGGTCCTCCCACATACATGTCTATGCTCATAACCACTATACCAACCCCGTATTTTTGGTTTATTAAAGGCATTAATAATATCTTGACATCAGGAAAGGAGATCAAGTACCTCATCTAGACTAAGGTTCAGCATAATACAGTGCAGTCTCGATTATCCGTCACTCTTTTATCCGTCACTTCCAATTATCCGTCACGGTTTTTGTGCCCACACATTATGTACATATTATGTACTCTTTATTGTACACGGCGCGGGCACAATATAATTTCTGGATTTTCCAAAATCCATTTTGAGTGATGGCGAAATAATTGCAAATTTGCATCCAACTGATGAAAATAATAGCGACAATGAAGAAGATGAAATTCAAATTTCAAAAATTACTAACACGGAAGTCGGAAATTTCGATTTCCAAATTTATTGAATGGTACAAACACCAAGAAGAGTGCGATAGTACATCAAATTTACTTTAAGGAAACTGCAAGTTCTTGCAGCAAGAAAGTAAGGAATTCTAAAAAACAGTCAACAATGATGAGTTTCTTCAAACCCTCACAAGAATAAAATCAAAGATTAGAAAAAACATGCAACAAATCAAAAAAAAAAAAAATTAAATTAAAAAAATACAAAAAAAAACCTTTTTAATGTTGGCTCGGTTTCCGTGACGGTCACAACCCCGTATAAAAAGCAGAGTGGAATGTTTTTAAAAAACTAATAAAATATAAATTCTCCAACCTTGTTTTCTGTTAACCGTCTGGTCCCGAACGTGACGGATAATGGAGACTGCACTGTATGTCCTAACAGAATTTAATGGGAGGGTTTAGTATGTTCATAAACTCATTAACCGAAATATTTTTGCCAAATATGAAAGTTTTTATTTTTAAAAATCCGAACTAAATTCCAAAAATCCTCTGAATTTCTTAGTTCTCTAAATTTAGAAATGATGTAAGCTCTTGTGTACACATAATTTTATAATTACTTTATTTCATTTATAAAGTAAATTAAATATTATTTATAAAAAGAAAAAAGTTAATATTTTGAATAATAAGTTTACAATGGGTATAGATTCTTGAGGAATATGGTCAATTTAAATAAAATAAATTTTATTCGCCAACGTTTCGTCTTATATTAAGACATCAATCAGGGCTACAAAATAACAAATATCATAATTTCAGACATTTTCCGTGGTAGCCTGCTTCATTTTGTGGTCATGGACCGGTTTCGGGCGTTCGCCCATCTTCAGGATGCGTTCTTCAGACAGTGTGCCAACACAGACTCGTATAGAGACTTCGTTTCACATTAACTCTAACTGTTCTATTATGGAAGTAGTACCATTTGTTTATTTGGATTCATTGATGGCACAAAATTAGGAGTTAATGTGAAACGAAGTCTCTATACGAGTCTGTGTTGGCACACTGTCTGAAAAACGCATCCTGAAGATGGGCGAACGCCCGAAACCGGTCGATGACCACAAAATGAAGCAGGCTACCACGGAAAATGTCTCTGATGCTTTCCAGCTCTGCGGAACCAACCACCACAACAAATATCATAATTGTTTATTGTTTAGTCATTGCTATTTGTTATTTTTTAGTCCTGATTGATGTCATAAGATAAGACGATATCAGCAAATTTATTTTTTATTTAAACTGACCAAATTCCTCTAGAATCTACACCCGGTACCATTATTTAGTTAATTTATCTTTTATGAAGTTAATTATGTTTAATTCTCTTTTGTGCCATCAATGAATCCACATACACAAATGGCACTACTTCCATAATAGAACAGTGAAGCAATTTACTCCTAAGAATGTCCAAATAGAAATTCATTATTTATATACTTAATTATTAAAATGTTTTATTATAATGATAACAAAAACAAAAATTCCTATATTATAATTGTTTATTATAATAGATATTATCCTTCCTTCAAGTATTTAGGGACCAAGTGACATTTTATAGATAATAGACTACAAAATTAAATATCTAATGTTGGTTAACATAATAAAAAAAAAACTCTAATGGAATCTCTACAATATACAGATACTAATTATTAATTCATAAAAAGTACGACCTCTAAAAATATGAATAATGATTATGACATAGCATGTCAACATCTTATTTTTTCAATACATCTTTGTCTGTATTTATATCAAAGTATAATAGTTTAGCTATCAGAGTGTATTACTATTATTATCAACGTCATTATTATTCGCATTCGTTTTTTTATTTATAAAGTTTAATAAGAAATATATTGATTTTATTTATTACTAGGTTTATCATTCGTGTCTTTTAAATGAATATTACATATTTATTTTTATTATTTTTTTATGAATTTTAATTCAATTCATATTTATGAATATTATACTGTAACGTTTTTCCCTCTAAACTAGCTATGTGGGTTCTTAACCAACTAGTTTTAAGTGGGTTCTTATAGACAAAATACTCTAAACATCAATAAAGAAAACACTAATTTATTGTTACACACAATAAATTACAAAATACAACACTTAATAATAATTACTTCACTTAATAATAATCACTTTGTTCACTTTTTATACACTTTTCACAAACTAGTGACTTCGTTTGTAACTGGAAAACTCTCTCAACTCTCTGCGGTCCCACTATTTATACCGGTAGAGAATCTTCTAGAACTTCCTCGATTTTTCTACAAAGAACTAGAGCGCGTCACCAGCGCTTCCTAGCGGCCACTAAGAAAACTTGAGGTTCCTACTTCCTCTCCTAGATGGCATCACTGGCTGCGTTACAATACGTTATTATTTTTTGTAAAATGTAATCCTTTTAATGACTTTTTTTCACTATAAAAACGAAAGCCTGAAATGCTTTTCAAAATTTCTGTTTTCGTCCCCTAAAAGATTTATTCACATAAATATTAGATATTTATATATATCTAAATATTATTTAATATTTTAAAGCAGAATTCTCTAATAAAATTTCATTGTAATAAAATTAAAACGTCAAGCCTTGTAATTATTATTATTATTTTTTTCAAATTTAACCCTCCATTAGTCGCGGCTGATCTGAGAGATCGCGTATGGAGAATTTTATTTCCCTTTCCTGTCGTGTTGGCAGCAATGCAACATAAATCTCGCTATTTTTCTAATAATCGCGTTGTAATAAATTAGTGTGAGTTTCATGTTTCTAGGTTAGTCATTGTTAGCTTCAGGTGTAAATTTGATCTCACAGATCGCCGCGACCACTGACGTAAGTTGGTTTAATTTTTACTTTTCGCTCATTTAAGCTCGTAAAACTTTTTTTTTTAAAGTAAATTATTTATAATTCAGTCCGACATTTCCAACCGGCTTAATTGACTTATTTCAAGTAAAATGATCAGATAGTTCGCTACATTTATACATTTTTTTCCCCAGATATAATTATAATGGATTTAAACAGGGAATTCAACCTAAATAAAAAAGATGATATGGAGGAGATGCTAAAGATATTGCTAGCAGATGATGATTCAGTTAGTGATGTTCAGAGTGATGATGATACTGACACAGACACTGATACTGTAGTAGTTGACAGTATATTAGAGAAGGAGTATAGCGTTCAGAAAAGTGAAAACCAAAGTTTCTCTGGAGAAGAAGATTCTGAGGGCGAGAGCAATAATTTCGATAATTATTACATTGCATTTCAGAAAAGGAATAACATCCAGATCGGACAGAAATAAAGGGCATGCTAGGGCTTCTTTATCTGGCTGGATTCTAAACACGGTTAAAAGTGTCAATTAAAGTTTAAACAAGGTTAAAAGTATTAGTATTATTTTTGAATGGTTAATAAGGTAACCTAGTATAATCTTTCACCTTTTAAATTATTAATTTTTTAGTTTAAAAAGACTTGTTATAAGTTTAAATTAAAAAGATCTCAGAGATCGCCGCGACTAAAATAGCATGATTTAGAGCCGCGACTATTGGAGGGTTAAGGCACTTTAACATCGATGGCCATTAGCGCCTGGAGCCTCCGGTCAGTGTACTGCCGGTCTCCGGAGAAGGTTCTCTCGCTATAGACCACGCTGTCCATTACCGAACACTGAGCTGTACAGGCTCCTAGGAAGAAAAAAATCTAAGGGTTGCACTGGACTCGAACCCGGAATCTCCGCGTGGTAGTCCAACGCGCTAACCACATAGCTAATCCTTCCCCTTTTATAATTATTTGATACAAGATTTGGCTGAAATTTTACAGTGCTGGACAGAAAAAAATCAGCAGAAAAAAAAATGCAGAATTTGTCGAGCCATATTTTATTTGTTTATTTTTGCAAACGGTTTCGGTTCTTTCTAAACCATCTACTAAGACAACCTATGTATGTTTACTACAATTAAAAAAATGAAATTGATAAAATAACATAAAAAGTAAAACTAGATAGAATATTTTCAGTTTTTGTTCACATCTGTTTTAATAATATGATTGAGATAAACTTATTAAACATTAAAAATGATAACCAGACTTCAGCCTAACATATATTAAGTGTATACCGAGCGCATTTCTTTCTTCTCGTTAAATATTATATAATAATTGAGGTATTTTCAAAATTTAATTATTTGGTTTTAACCAAAAATAAATTTAAAACAAACTAATTCAATTTGAAAATCACTCATTCAAGAAATGCTTCAGTTAAACCCGTCATCTTTCAAGTATTGACAAGTGTGAACCTCCAGATCGTCCAATTGGCCTCTCAGTTTGCTTTCAACTCACAGAGTGCGTGTTTTTCGTGCTATGATTTTGGTTTGATCGATTTCCAAGTTAAAACGTATAATCCAAAACTGATTCAAGTCGCATTCAACTTTTGCTGATCAACTAAAATCGGACAACTAAACTTGACTCGTGGGAACGTGCCTTAAATATAGAGATGAAAGAAGTCCCCCTATCTTGTTAACACTAAGATTAGGTTAAAATCTGGTTATAACATCTGGCGTCAGTTCAACAGTTCGGTATATAATAGTGTTAAACATTTTAGATTACAAAAACATCCATAGTTTCAAGCCAATATTTCCTTGGTTTTATTTTTATATTATTGTATCAATTTCATTTTGTTAATTACAGTCAAAATCTGTTGACTTGGAAGGTACATAGGAACCGAAACATATTACCTTAGTTTATAAACTTAACCCAGCACCTATAAAAAAAAATATGTAAAAATAAAATCCTCCGCAGTATCTTTCCGCAGCCTCCGCAAAGGCTGCACAGTCAGTAGCTTTGCACATCATGAATCCCATCAAGGAAGTTTTTCAGTATGACTTTTGCTGAAAAATGTTTTTTTTTTTTGTAATTTCAAAATGGCTTAATAATTAATTATTTAATTGATTTAGTTAACTTTATATGTTCTAAATTTTAAAGTTTTCTAATTGTCTACACTTTGTATCTTTGGAAAAATACAAATTACAAAACTTTAAATAAGTTAATCTCATTAAATCTAAATGCAACAATTTTTTGGCTAAACTGAGTTATGTTGGACTGTCATGGCTGACATCCTACCCAAATACCACCCTTCCTATGGTTACCCTTAACAGACTCATTAGCACATATTTTTTCATGTTTTATTTTTATTCTACTCACTTCAATATTACAGCACTTCAATTTCAATTCTGCCCCCCCCCCTTTTTTATCAATTTAAATATACCTGTTTCAAAAATAACGGTCACTTTCATTTCAGTAGGGGATTCGTATATTGGTCATTTTGTTTTGTGAAAATAAGTATTAAAATTATTTTTTAAATGTTTTTCAGTTAACAACTTTTATTAAATTATAAACATATTTTACACTGATCACATATTTTTAAAAACTTTTTTTTTTTTTTTTAGTCCATTTGTTCTATTAAAGAATATGTGATACTTGTGAGAACTCACACACTTCAAGCTGTTTGAATGTCCGGCTGAGGAATCACATATAATCGTGTTTCTTCAGCGACATGGATGTTTATGGACCCCCCCCCCAAAATGTGACCTCATAATCTTACTTACAGGTGGTCACTTGCAAATATATTTTGGGGAATTTAGATTTCGTTGTCAAAAAATTAATAGTAATGGGACGAAATGTATAGCTCGGCAACTTAATTTTGAAACCTTAGCGGAGTTAAAAGACGTCACAGCACGTCTTTTAAATAGGTCATCAGGATTAGATCGACGAGTACAGTGTAATTCGATTAATTATAGTTACCGTGCAGTAGATGCAAATTAGTGATAGTAAGATTACCAGTTGAGAGTGGTGTCAGCTATGATTGTTCAAGATAACTCACATTACCATTTTTTGTTTTCAAATTTAATGAACCACATTTCAATTTTTATTTTAATAATTTTTTTTTTTTTTTTTCAATAATTATATTGCTCCAAAGTGGGTGGTGGTGAGAAAGGCGAACCAGGAGAAAAAGGTGAACGGGGAGAGATTGGTCTGAAAGGTGAAAAAGGAAATGAAGGTGAAAGAGGTCCACCAGGTATGCCAGGTGCTGATGGACTTCCTGTAAGTGTTTTCATTGATCGAATTAAATCGTAGTTACAATCAAACATGTTTTTTTAAACACATCTGTATGAATGTGTAAGGGTTTACCCGGTATACATGGTCCTATGGGTCCACCTGGAACTAAAGGAGAAAGAGGTCCCCCAGGGCCGGCAACCGGTGAGAAAGGAGAGCGAGGTAAAAGAGGAAAAAGAGGTAAACCTGGACCTGCGGGGCCGCCAGGACCTCCAGGACCACAGGGCATCTTAGGACCACCTGTAAGTATAATGATTTCTTTAATATCTAATTGTGTCAATATTCTAACAATTTTATAATTAAAAATACCAAAATTCAATTTCAATGCTGCGATATTAAAGATAAATTTAGAGGTACGTTTATTAATTATTATTCAATTTTTATTTCTGTTATTCACTACTTTACTTTAAGAATTATACTAAGTAATATAACAAATATTTATATAATCAATTATTGTAACTAGTGTTAGGGGAAGTATTGTGATCGAGTCAGAATTTCGAAATTGAGTTTTCATTTCAAAAACCGGTTTTGAAATCTCTCGAGTCCAAAAAAAAATGGTTTCTCGAAAATGGTCGGTATCTTGTGTGTATGTGTGTGTAACAGAATATCGCAAAATACGAAAAGTCGCAGGAATACCTCAAACTGTAATTTAAGTACACTAATGTAAGCACAAAGATTTCGGACAAAATCCATCAACCAGACGTGTGAACTTACTAATTTTCTTCTTCTTTTTTTTTTCCAGTTTTTTGTGATTTTCTCAAAATGTCTCGAATCGTTTTTCCATAAACTTGATAAATCGACTACACATACAAAGAGCTACAAATTTTATTTGCAACATTTTGCCCGGAAAAATGAGGAGTGTTAGGTTTTCCTTCTAAAATGCTATTTCAGTTCATTACATTATTCTATTATCTAAATAATATTAATTAGAATTAATTATGTTATCGAAATTCCGAGTTTGACGAAAATCGGATGACCAAAACTGCGTTTTTACTGAAAAGTATTTTTTCCAGTTTTCTGCTATTTTCTATAAACGCTTCTAACTATTTTCTTTAAACTAAGTATGTGCTACAACTTTGATTTGCAACATTTTCCGAGTAAAGTCATTTAAGAGATTTTGGGGAAAGGGGATAATGTTTTCCTCTTAGTTGATTATATAATTCTACCATCTAAACAAAATTAAATTAGACGGCCAAACTTCGGAGTTTCAAGAAAATGAGCACCTATACCGGACATACAGTTTTTCAGTTTTCGCACATTTTTACATAAAAACACCGATGGATTTCATTAAATTTGTTATACTATGAAACTTTTTTTTCGAGTAATTCATTTAAAACAGTTGTTGTGGCAGCGGGTTCCGCAGAACTGGAAAGCATCAGAGACATTTTCAGTTATAGCCTGCTTCTTTTTGTGGTCATCGATCGGTTTCGGGCGTTCGCCCACTATCATTCATACACGTTAGTAAACTCAATATGTATGATAGCAGCGGGGTTTACGAGTTGAAATGTCCGGACTGTAACAATATTTAGGTGGAGCAGACAGGCTCCGAATAAATACCGAACTCATACAAGTACAACAAAGTTGACTCAAATTATATGCCAATCATCTAAACACAAACAAACACAAACCGAACTAAATCACTACCACGATGAAACTAATACATCCAGGCCACAATGGACGATGGCTTGACATAATAGAACAACTCGAAATATTAATAAACACAAGACACAAAATTGAATAAACGAACAGACAAAATTTGCCAGTGAACCATTATTCAAAACCCTCTTCCCACAATAAGAACAGAAAACGCAATAAACTATACACAACTCACCTGAACAAAAATAGTTCTTAAGTCTTAAAACCCAAACCGTTTTAAGACCGTGTTACGAAACAAAACAGCCTTTAAGTTTGAACATATGTGAATGATACATGCAGGTCAAGAAAATAAAATGTTTATGTGGCTTGTACGTTACATTAAGGTTAGAAAACATACTTATATAATTTTTTTTAGTGATATATCTGTAAATGTCTATATTTGAACTCGTTTAGACTCATTATATTTAGGCCAATAAAAAAAAAAACATATTTAAGTGAACGTGCTTACATGGCTGATCTAGGTGAATGTATGTGAATGGTGAAGTGTGGAATGGAATGCATAATTATAAAATTAACTTGCTTATATAGATTACTTGCTCAACATAATTATGTATCTATACATCTCACGATCATTCAGCTCGAATTCTATCATTTCTTATCAGCAATTATTTCCATAGTGGCCCACGGCTGACACTTTTGCGTTTTTTCGCTCTGTTATAAATTAATAAATAGAAATTATAAGATTGTATGGATAAATAATTATCAAAGTAAAATCTCCTTCAAAAAATATAGCTTAAGTTATACATCCCCACTCATTGACGTTTTCCATTTAAAAAGGTAACAATGTCACTAAAAGACCGAACATGTGTTTTCTCATTCAGGTAGCAACACCACCCCACTTAACCTAGTTCCGTCATAACAAAGACTTTTTAAAATCCAGTGTATCAACTGTATTTGCTCTGTGCAAGCCTATGTTATTACACTGTTTAACAAAAACATCCTGATGATGGGCGAACGCCCGAAACCGGTCGATGACCACAAAAAGAAGCAGGCTGACCACGGAAAATGTCTCTGATCATTTAAAATAGTTTTGGGGGACAGGAGAGGAAGTAATGCTTTCCTCAAAATAGTCATTTTATTAAATTTAGATTCTTTCATTGATATAAAACTATAGACAAATATTTAGTAAAAATTATATGTTTGGAAAAAAAATTGTCCATTACAATTTTGTAAACTGTGTTAGGAGAAAGTTGTGTGAGTGTTTCATATCAGATTTTTTTTTTAATTGATTTATAATATTTTTAGAATAAAATATCTCAATTTTATACACCCTTCATAATAATTGAAAGCTCTTTAATGAAACCGGTATGTCCAGAATGAAACTTTAGAAGGCTGTAACGTATGTTTAGCGTCTATGTGTATATTTGTCAAGGTACTTGGGCCAAGATATTTACATGAAAGAAAGCACAATATCTTTGTATGAATTTTTGGTTTGATTGCTATAATAGGTACATTCTTGTTTCGCTCTTTTGGACGAGAGATAGGTGATATTTTTTTATTTTTTTGAAGCGGGGGGGCCAATGCACTGCGAACTTTTTATCCGATCTATTGTGCTATGCCCCCTGGGTGCCGCAGGCTTGCCCACAGCACCCGAACAGATGTCACAGCTGAACATCCGTTCTAAAACACTTCCATCAGTCTGAGATCCCTAAGGAACCCCAGTATTCTGACTGGCTCTAGAGAGGGTATATCCCCCTCCACCACCTGGTGGCTGCCCAGGTTCTTGAATCTTCTCTGAGTGGCAGCCTCACAGTCTATTAGGAGATGTAATGGAGTTTCCTCCAACTCCTCAAAGAATCTGCATAAGCTATCACTTTCCAAACCCAGCTTCACCAGTTGTCCTCTAAGCCCACAATGCCCGTGAGGAAACCCGTAAGAACGTGGAACTTGTTCTTGCTAAATTCAATGCAGGCCTCCGATCTCCGTCGGTTATAATTTCCCAAGGAGATCTTGGACTGCCGCAAATCGGGGAGGGAGTACCAGAGTTGAGATCTCCTCGTCTCCTTTTCCCTCTTAAGTTCTTCCGACAGAAACTGGTCGCTAACCCCACAAAAAGGTTCCGGCCCTAGAAGTGGGGTCGTAGCACCTATCTTGGCCAGGGCGTTGGCCAAGTCTCATTCCCTTCAATGCCAACATGCCCCGGCACCCACCAAAGTACAACTTTGTTCCTCCTACCTAGATTATTAAGTTTATCTAGGCATTCGAGATAGGTGATAATCTCAACTATTTTTTCTTTCTTTTTTTTTGAAACGTTCTGTTCAATTTGTAGTTTTTTATTAGGCTATATTTAGGAATAGACAATTTTCTCTATAAATTACTTTTTTTTTTAATTAAACGCGCGTCAACATCTATTGTCATTAGCGCCCGGAGCTTTCGCAGTGCACTGCCGGCTTCCGGACAGTGTTCTCTCGCTGCAGGTAACACTGTCC
>JAAEAF010000854.1:0-35436 GCA_011037195.1 Triatoma infestans
TTTTAGTGCAATATATGTTTATATTCTATTTTATATCTGTGTTTTCTTGGACTAATAGACTTTAGACAATGGCTACAAAACAGAAGATTTCGAACTCGGATATAATTTCCCCAGATTAGAAACTTATTTCTTATTTGTTACATGTTTAGAAAGGTTGAGGAAAGAACTTGGAAATTACTAGCAAAACTGTTATTACAATCCACAATAATTGCCATGCGATAACTTAAGAATGTTTTAGTGCAATATATGTTTATATTCTATTTTATATCTGTGTTTTTCTTGGACTAATAGACATTAGACAATGGCTACAAAACAGAAGATTTCGAACTCGGATATAATTTCCCCAGATTAGAAACTTATTTCTTAGTTGTTACATGTTTAGAAAGGTTGAGGAAAGAACTTGGAAATTACTAGCAAAACTGTTATTGCAATCCACAATAATTGCCATGCGATAACTTAAGAATGTTTTAGTGCAATATATGTTTATATTCTATTGTATATCTGTGTTTTTCTTGGACTAATAGACATTAGACAATGGCTCCAAAACAGAAGATTTCGAATTTGGATATAATGCAATCATTTCCCCAGATTAGAAACTTATAATGGTTTAACTTGTTCCAATATTCTTTTATTAAAAGTAACATGTTTTTTAGCGCATAATATCCTATGCCTCTTTAAGAATGTAAGATGGCAGAAGAAGTTGTTACATATTTAGAAAGGTTGAGGAAGAACTTGGAAATTACTAGCAAAACTGTTATTCCAATTCACAATACGATAACTTACGAATGTTTTAGTGCAATATATTCTTTTGTATATCTTTGTTTTTCTTGGTTATTCGACAGATTTAATTGTAGTCCAACTTTGCTTTGTGCAGTGATTTTACATTTTGACCTGACCAAAGACATTTAACACAATACATTCTCTACTGTGTCTAATCATTCGTCATTTGCACATCCATAACTCTAGGAGCGAATATCAATCTGTTACTCACTAAGGAAGTTACTTCTATCTAGGTATGGTATAAATCCCATTAATTTATTAAATTCTCTATTGGAATTATATATGTAAATTGAATACTTATTAGATTACAAAAATATAGAATAATTCATTTACCAGTTAAATTGGAAACTGATCACTATTTTGGGGGAGTTAAGTACGTAAATTGAGTGCTTCTTAGATTGCAAAAATGTAGGGGAATTTTGTACCTAAATTGAGATAAAAAGACTACTGGTTCCACTAAGTTTTCCTTTCTTTAAGTAATTTGTTTAATTGTACAAACAATTAATTCGATAGAAGATTTTTTTTTTTTTTTGGAAATTACATTATCTGTGTAGGATCAGCTTTCCACTGTGGTGAGACTTACTCCTGTAAAAAGACTACAGAAAAATACTACTGTAGTAAGATATTACTGCGAAACTCCGCAAACTATCTCTAGAGAGAAATTACTTTTGCTCAAATAAGAAGTGTTTAAACATGTATAACATATAAATTCCAGTTAAATTACTAGTTTTAATAAATGCGTATATACCGCAATTCTTGCTTTTATTTCTTACATGTTAAGCTCTAAGATACGCACTTTCGACTTTTACAATTTTAACTGCAAACTTACAGTAGTTATCTCTAGAGAAAATTACTTTTGCTCTAATAAAAAGTGTTTAAAAATATATAAGTTCCATTTAAATTACTAGTTTTAATATGTACGCATAAATCGCTATTCTTACTTTTATTTCTTACATGTCAATTTGTAAGAAAGGCACTTTCTACATTTCTAACCGAAAACTTACATCTCTTCTTTGCAAGAATTGACGGAAATATGTGTGTAAATTGAGTACGTTTTAGATTAGAAAAGTGATTAAATATGTGGAATTTGATACGTAAATTGAGATACAACAGTTATTAAATCTCTGGTTAAACACTAGCTTTTTTTTTCCCCCCTTTCTTTAATTGCATAAACAATTAGTTCGACAAAACATATTATTAACTATTTCGTCGTACATTGCGTTAGATAACAGATCCAACGACTTTAAGCAGTACCAAAAAGAAAACGATATATTAGATTCTATAAATATAGTTGATCGATAAACAAAACAAAAAATTATCTTAAAAAGGAAAGTGGAGATTTAACTCATAGTGGAGTCCTTTGTAATTAAGTGTTAATCGGTCATCGGCAGAGACAACATGGGCTCGCACAAAGTGTTAAGTGTTTCTCAGCTCTATGGAAGAAAAGTAAAACCTACTAACGAACGATTTGGACTATTAGAAAACTTGGACAACTTAATTACAAATGATTGTGTAATGTGTTTTTTTCTTTTAAAAAAAAAAAAAAAATAAGGACTGTTCGGTTATTATCGGCTCTGTAGTTCGGCTGTCCTCGGTGTGTTTTGTATAATAGGCTAAATAGATTTCTCTCAAAGAAGGAAAATGGAAATTAAATTGTAATTGCTTACCAAAAACCTTACACAGGTAAGTGACTCATAAATCAATATACTGTATTAAATGTCCAATATACTTGATCGATAAATGTAGATAAGAAGGAACCATAGATTAAGTTTTAGTTTATTGTTTACCAAAAAACTTACATAAGTATCTGTCTAAAAAAAAAAAAATAAATAAATATATTATAATTAGAAATTATATTGCAAACATTGTGCATACATAGAGGTTAATAAACTTCTGTACGAATGGAAAAATACAGGTTAATGAACCCTGGCCTGGGGTTCGTGGGGCGGAGCCTTTCTTTAGGTGTCTGTGTATATATTTTATATATATATAGAGAGAGAGAGAGAGAGAGAGAGGGAGGGAAACGATATGACGGAGAAGTATGTGGGTGAGGTATAAGGATCTAAAGAAAACTACAAAAGAATACGTACTATAGTTATTAGGTGTAAGAAGTAATAAATTAAAAAAAAAATAAAAACTTGTTTAAATTTTTATGATTATTTGAACAAAACTACTACAAAGCTAAACAACTACATGGAACATGCAACGCACGCACGGGCACTCCACAGTAAATTTATAGGCGAGATCTTTTCTACATATGAACTAAGTGGCCACTTTGGTCTAGTGGGTTGCATTACCGCCTTCTAACCCAAAAATTAAGGTTCGATTCCAGGTAAAACAACTTTTTTTATCTCATTTTATTTAATTATTTATAATTTATTTATATTTATAATTTAATATATATTTTATTAATTATTTATAATTTATTTATATTTATAATTTAATATATAATTTATTTGTAATTTAATAGTCTTCGAATTGAATGATAATTAAAGCCATCGGATGACGTCATCTTTGAATTAAGCTCATTGATTTGGATGATGGCAGCGGCGTTCTTGCAACCCCCCAAAAAAGACTTGGCTCCGTAGCCCTTGCGCCAGAACCGGTCTTTTTACCCTATATCTGGGAGTCCCCTTTTCTGCGAGTGGAAAATTTAAAGCCGCTTCAGATTTCTTTCTACAAAAGTCGGTAATAGCCGGCGCTAAAGTTAGGGACATTTTAATAAAGAGCAAAAGCGACGCTTGGGAAACAAAAATGGCTCTATTTGACTCTGCACTAATGACTCTATTTGATGAACAGCATCAACAACTTTATACTGTTCTGAGGTGTGGGCTTTACGGTATTTGGATGTGTTGGAAACAGCACAAACTAAATTTCTAAAAGGTTTATTTTACTGGCCACAGTATACCCCTCACTACATGATAAGGCTTGAAACTGGTAGAGCTCCGTTAAGTTCGTTTGTTTTTAAAAGAACCATTAATTATTGGATAAAATTACTCTCTCTTCCTGAAAATAGGCTTCCGAAACAATGTTTCAGATCTTTATGCTCCCTGAATACCAATGATCATTATAGCAATGAATACAACTGGGTGTCAATGGTTAGATCCTGGGGGGAATCATTAGGTGACGTACATATCTTTCATACAATGGACAGTGATTTTATTTCAAATGATGTAGTTGATAAACTACTAAACACCTCACTTAGTAAAGATATAGATCGGGCTCTTAATTCAAAATTTAGTTCCACCTACAGACGTGTAACTGACTTCAACTATTACCAACCACAAACCTATTTGAAATACAACATTAACTTCGAAAAATTAAGAATAGTTAGTCAATTGAGGCTCAGTGGTGACAATATGATAAAATTGTTCTTCAAAGGTTCTCTCCTCAACATAACATCCGATCAAGACTGCCCAATTTGTTAACAAATAATTTTAAATCCGTTGAATCATCTGCTGGTAGAATGTCAGGCTAACTATAGTAACCGTGAAAAGTTTTTAAAACACTATTTAACAGAATCTGAGAGTGACGCCCAATTAGATCGCTTGCTGAATTTAGACAGCATTCAAAAAATAAATTCTTTGTTTTTGTTTATCTTTAACACCATTAGAAAAACCACTTAAGAACTAAATAAAAAAATGTAAAGGTGTTTTATCTCTGGATACTGTCTCATTATTACTGTTAAGTCTGTACTCTTGGTTTTATATTAAAAAGATTGGTTCATTTCTTATTTATTAATATTATTATTATTTTAATGTTACAGTATGTATATTTTTCAGAAGAATTGTTTATTTTGTTTCTGTTCTGTTTTTCATAATTTTCTTCTTTTTTTTCCCTTAATATGTAACATTGTATATACCAGACTCATTGTACAAGTTTATCTTAAACAATAAAATATTATTAAAAATGTACCTATTAGGGAATCACACTTATATAGAGACTTATAGGACACAAGGGAGTTGGTGAATGTCACACCATTGTTAGAGACATCCTGAGGTCAGCTCACACATTCTCCAGACCCTAAAATAAAAATTTCCTGGAATGTTTCAAATAGAAATGTCAGGTTCATGTACACTCCAAATTTAGCTATTTTTCAAGAAAATCCTGACAAGCTCCAACCCGATCGTGTAAACTTGCTTTCCGGTTTACCGATTTTCTTTAAATTTGGAATTACAGTTATGCATTTAAAGTATCGTAATATTATATAGGTGAAAGAACCATAAAATGTTTGAAGTGGTTCTTTTTGGAGGGAAGATTAACACAGCGGTTCTCAAACTTTTATATTTCACCGCCCCTTTTTTTACCTTGAATAATTTTGCACTGCCTGCATAATATAAGATAAATAGTTAATAAAAGTAACCCAATTCACGGGAATTTAAACTCAATTTACCTTTGCGAAATTGGTTTTTCCTGCCGTCGCTTCTGAAATATAGAAACAAATTTCAAATAGAAACGGAGCTCATACTGACTATCTCGAATATAAGACCAAAACTGGACAGGCTGTGTATTTCAAAACAGGCACATAATTAGTCATTAGATCTATTCCTAGAAATGTACTATTTAATGCTTTCGTATTAATTACATTTTAAATAATAAATAAGTATATCTGATGCCTTGTCTTGTTCATTTATTTGAAGCCTCCTTGTAAAGTTACGGTGCCTCCTCTGTGAGGAGGAGTGACAGTTTAAGAACCGCTGGTATAAACATTGCAGTTCCACAGAAGTCTTTAAAAATCAATTATCCGAGAGAAATGTCCAAATAGAAGTGGTTGCTCTGCAGGTGGTTGCCCTTGAGTCTTCAGTAAATGGTTAGAACGTTTTCGGAAAAATCGCGTAAAAATGAAAACAATAAAAAAAATATGATAACGTTGCATTACCGCCTTACGGATTTTATTGAAACTTTCGTCTCAGATACGATGGTGGTAACAATTTTTTATGCTCAGGGTAGTTCCTCAAACATGTGCTTCCGGTGGCAACTCAATTTCGAAAATTCGACCCGATTGCTACTATTATCATGTCTATTATTATTATTTTCGGGCAAACAATCCCTGAACATATATTTCCGGTGAAAATTCACAAGAATAGAGTAATATATCAATAACCTTTCTGCCAGTTGTGATCAACATTTTTACTTTCATTAAAAGGAATTATTGCAACCGAGTCTAACATTGCGTAATTCACTTTTAACGGAAATAAAAAATAGTACAAAATACTCAAAAGTTTATATTTCTTTCATGTACCACCACCATCACATCAAGTTACGGTCAAAATCTGTCAATCAGAAATATTCGACTTTACAGTTGATTTCACTGTTGACAATTCAATCTCATGGGATGTTTTACTTGTTGCTAGATAAGAGTTCAGATTGGGAAATAATCCAAAATTTTAGATTCAGAAAAAATTCAAGTAGCTGTTTGATTCGCCTGATTGAAGTCGCAATGTATTATGAGCTTTAACCAATAAACTATCTAAATAATAATTTGTCTAATTCCAAATAACTTGTATCAAATAAAATATTTTTAAATAAACTTTCCTGAGTGATATTTGGAAGGATGCCGAAATAACTTTCGTTTTTTACCTTTTTTGTTTTGGCCAGGTGTTTGTTGCATGTATTTTATTGAGTAAGTGAAGTGAGTGAATTGTCCAAACTGGTGAAATAAACTTGTTTTTGATGTAAACTGTGATTGGCTCACTTACTACTGCAAACACGGTATCCTTGTCTTTGTAAGAAAGACCAGTCTTTGATGAATGATCCCCCCCCTCCCGCGATCTATTTTGAAAATTAATACATTTATTTGGGGCAAGTGGGAGCGCTGCAATTCTGAAATTTAAGAAACCATTATTAGAAATTGAAAACTCAACAACTTGTGCCATTTTACTATCATCTACTAACAACTATAACATCTATCCGACACTAGTGTGCTTTCTTTTTATTGGTCCTGACCGGTTTCCGGTTTTTCATCCATCGTCAGCATGCTGCCCTTAGATTTTCTCTTCCTAGAAGCCTCTACAGCGCACTATCCGGTGAAGGGCAGCGTTGTCTGTACAACTCCCATAGTAGGAGTTGGCGGTTAATGGTGTGTTTAGACACTGCCAGTTCTGCAACAAGTGCACTAGTACTTGGATTTGATTTGACAGCATCCTGTAGAGATTTATCAACGTCACATGAAGGCCTCCAGAACCTGTCTTTCTTTCAAGATCGTATACTACTATTATATTTTTGTAACCAACATCGGGCCGTACGCTGATCAAGGACTTGTTCCCCTTCGATTTCACGTAGAACACTTGTAGCTTCAGCAGGTATTCACTGTTTTTCCCTTAGTGATGTAAACAATCACTAACATCGTGTCGTATGACACGATCATGGTTTTCTAAAAAAAAAGTTGGACTGACTATTTGTAGGGGCCATAATATGTATACAAACTCTCTGCAGAGTGTTAGTGGATGCGGATGGGTTCGAAAGTATGTGGATGGGTTCGAAAGTTCATAGAACTTTATTAAAAACGGTGATTTTTTTTTTGTATACTCCCCATTACATTTAGCTTCCTCTATCATAATTTGGTGTGAAACCTTACACACTTCCTGTTGTTGCAAAAATTACAATACTTACTGGCAAATTTCCTTAAAACTTGAATGTTTTACTAAATACTATACACAGTACAGTACACACACACATACATACGCTAAAATTTGACATAATCGCAATACTTCATCTTCACTAGCAGTAAGGGTATGTCCATACTGGTGCAACTTTTCTTTCAAAAGAGGCATGCGTCATAGCGCACGGTGTGATTAACGAGAGGCATGCGTTATTGCATACCTCGTGGAAGTTGAATAGCCCTTTATTTTCATGACGCAACAACAGCGCACGTGAATCCAACTACTTGGATTTTGGTTCAATATTCTATTCGTCTTGTTGATCTCGCTACGTGTTGTGTGATATTTTTATAGGTTATATATTATACAATTAATTTTAAATATTATTTAATTATTATTTGAATAATAATTTTATTAGTAATTGATATTATTCAAATATTAATTAATAATATCTCCTACAGCAGATTTCTGATTATGTCTGTAATCAAGAGACACTTGATTTTATAGAAGATTATCATCTTCAAACAGTTTTGTGGGATGCTTCAAACAGAATTATGTGCCTACAAAAGTGCGAGAAGTGATGCTTGTTCCGTGATACTTGTTTCATAGGTCTCATACCAATCACTGGAAGTAACTTCTCTCCATGTGCCTTAAATAACTTTACCAGTGCTTTCATCCTCGTGATCAAAACTTCCAAGAGGTGAATACCTCTTCTGCAGAAAATTATGAAGCAGAAGACAAGTTAACACTATATCAACCACAGTTCCAATAACTGTAATTTCTATAGGCTTACGAAAAATTCTGAACGCTGGCACCATCATCCCAAAAGGTTTTCAACGATTCTCCTTGCTCTCGCTAGCCTATGATTAAATTCTCTTTTTGGCGAGCTCTTATTAAGGTCAGTTGCAAATGGTTTCATAAGATGAGGGCTCGCTGTTTTTTCTTTTTCTTGCACTTTTCAAAAGCAGGTAACTGACAACCTCTCCGTTACTGATATAGCTTTACTGAAAGTATTCTCTTGTTTCACAATTCGAGGATCAATTAAATTAAGCAGATTTTCAAAAACCATGGAAGATATTCTACCGAAAATTTGTATTGCCCACAGATTCCTGATTTTTAAAGATATTCATTAATGTCGCTTCACCATTTCTTTCTCTAACCAAAATTTGTTTGTCACTTCCGCTTGTGTCTTCTTTTCTATAGCATTATGTAACTGTATCCTATTACAGTAAAGGCAACATCTCTGAGACGACTGACAGAAAAGTAGAGCACTGTTGAGCCAAGCCTTCAAAGCGAGCGTTCGCGCTTTCATATTCTTTGAATATGCTCTTGTAATGCTCGGTACAAGCAAACCGAGCATTACATTAGTGTTTCCTTTTAAGTCAGTCGCCGCCTTAAGCATCAGTCTGTGAGGCAGGTAATGTTGTGTAAATTTATTACCTAATACTAATCGATGGGAAAGAAAAGTGAATCTAATGTACGATATTTTAGTTGTTTTAAATATCGTATATGTACTATAAATGGAGCTATCTTCACTGTTTTAGTGATGAAGAGGGAGCAGTAGTGAAAACTACACACACACAAAATTAGATCGATTACACAGGCAAGTGTAAATATTAGAGACATTTTCCGTGGTAGCCTGCTTCATTTTGTGGTCATCAACTAGTTAGTGTGAAACTAAGTTGCTCTGAGCAAGTCTGTGTTGTCACACTATCTGAAAAACGCATCCTGAAGATGGGCGAACGCCCGAAACCGGTCGATGACCACAAAATGAAGCAGGCTACCACGGAAAATGTCTCTGATGCTTTCCAGCTCTGCGGAACCAACCACCACAACAAGTGTAAATATTGTAAGTGTATTAGTAAATAGTGAAGTGTAATAAAGATGTAGAAACACGCAAAGTGAGATACTGTTTGTAATTAGTGTACAAGGTGGCAGTCAGGTGTCACATATATGTTAGACTTTCTCCAAGGTATTATTCCAAGGTCACGAAAGCACGCCCCAGTTTACTGTATGTATGTGTGTACCTATTAAGAAAGCTATTTGCTGTTAATTAACTGACGTTATTCTTTATTTTTTTGTTTCACCTATAATACTGTTTGTTAGTTCTTGTTTTATTTTCCTACCTACAAAATCTGTTATCTACGATTTATGGAAGCCCAAAAATATTCTACTCATTAGCTGTTAAAGTAAAAGAAATTTGAATGAGATGTTTGTACGCAATGGCCAGACCGTACAAACATCTCCTCTGGCCATCTCGTCTGAGACGACTGACAGAAAAGTGGAGCACTGTTGAGCCAAGCATTCAAAGCGAGCGTTCGCGCTTTCATATTTTTTGAATATGCTCTTGTAATGCTCGGTACAAGCAAACCGAGCATTACATTAGTGTTTCCTTTCAAGTCAGTTGCCGCCTTAAGCATCAGTCTGTGAGGCAGGTAATGTTGTATAATTTAATAGAGAATTTAATTAGACAAAGATCTCATTGTAATTTTAAGGTCTGACGATTTGAATACCATTAACAGAAATTTGCGTTTTCAAAGTGAAAGGCTGCACTTATAATTTTCTTTTGACAGATTTTATTTAAACAAGGAAACTCTAAACAAAAGTCTGCCTTAAGCAGTGAGTAACTGCATATTTCTCATGTGGGCGTGGTCAACAAGATAATTCTAAATTTCTGATTTGCCTAGCATATATCTACATTTCACACCTTCAATTCTACACTATGATTGGTTAATTATTTATAGGTAACTATTTCTTTGAAAAAACTAGTGTAAAAGTTTTTTACTAATTTTCCTTTCGATGGAACATTTTAAAATTACCAAATTTTGCACTAAAAATTTGTTTTAAAAAAATGCAAAAATTCAAGTTATATCTAACATACTGTTTTATATAATTAATGTGAGATAAAATAAAAAGTTTAGAATATTAATTGCATTGTTGAAAAACAATCTTCAAAGGCAGAAATGCAAGATGCAATATACGTTCGTTATTTTGTATTTGGCCGCTTATACTAATGGAAAAATTGATATTAAACTCCCACAAAATGTTCTCCAATATTGTTTAAGCACTTTTAATAAAATATTGGAATTTAAAATATTGTTTACAAACTTTTCTTTACTCGGAAGTTTTAGCTATTTATTATATTGTCCTTAATTTTATGTCTAGTCCACAAAATATTGAAAGAGTATCTACAATAAAGATGAAAACCTACGCGAGAGCTAATTCAATCAAAATCTAGTTTCTTTCAACAACATAAAAAAAAGAAATCGAACTAGTTATTTGTGCAATTAAACCAATAAATTGTTATAAGAATAAGCGTTATATATTAGAGTTCGATAAACTGCAGACTGCAGAGAAAGTCTTGTGAGTGTTTCACAGCAGATGTTTTTTATTTATTTATTTATTTATTATAAGGAATACACTTCAGATTATCCGGGTTCGAAAGTATAAAGGAATCTATCGATTGTTTGTGTCTGTAGGCCCTTTACATTGACATGTTTGACCTGTTGCATTTTCTGCTCTGTCCCTGACATACATCTTGGTGGGCCATATTTCATTGAAAGTAATCTAAAATATACATTAATACTATACATATTAAAGGGAGTTATAATAATACTGATATATAAATATAAATTACATTTCAAGCAGATATTTTGGTGTTTAGACGTTTAGAGACATTCACTATCGAGCGTTATTTAGGTTAAATCAGCTTCTCTATTATCTGGCGCCCTTGTCTTACATTTTGCAAATAACTTTAACCCTGACTTTCTGATCGGCAAATAGTAATCAAAATTTAATAATAAATAATTTAGTAGCCAGAGTTTCTAGCCACTGGGTCACCAATTTAGCAATTTACAGATGATTACAAGCAAGTACATCAGCCTATAGTTGGATACACTTTAATGCTATTAATATCGGTTGGTGAGTAGATAAAATAGTTAGCTATTCACAATTTATTAATATTGTAAAACTATAATTAATGATAGTTTGTTACGATCAAAATTCATTCTTCCTCCCCTTGCAACAGTTAAGGAAACTAAAAATTCGCATTATTAGAGAAACTTCAAAACATAAATTCCCGGTGAAAATGTAATGTTTAAAATCTGCCAGGAATATGGTACTTACTGTAATATGGTACTTACTCTAACATCATAATACAATAGCAGGATGCCATATTTGATAGAAACTCATGGAAAACTAAACAAACAAAGATGGAATATTTTTTTGAATGTCGGCAAGCATTTCCGGATGATTAACAATCTGTCAAGATCACAATACACTAAATTTCATCTAATAGCAGTAAATATCAATCATTTTACATCTCATTGAACTCTAAAACTGTATCTCCTAATTACTAAATATTTTCAATGAAAACTAATTTGTATGTATTTTTTTGGCTCAGTGTTACCGGTATGAGTGGGGAAGTGAAAATGGACGGACAGATCATCCAGCCGGGCCGAGGTGGATCCAGGAAACAGTCCTGTTACATTATGCAAGACGATCATCTGAATCCGGTGTTCACAGTGCTGGAGATCATGACTATAGCCGCCAATCTCAAACTAGGGCCACCCTTGTCTAACAAAGCAAAGAACTTAGTGGTGAGTAGTTAGTAGATGCATTTTATTTGGACAAATTATTTTTCAAATAATGTTTTTTTTAAAAACAATGTGGTGAGAAAGCTCAGAAAACTTTCTCTTGCTACAATTCTCACACTGCTGATGTAGACATTTTCTTAAAAGTCCAATATGTTGCTAAATATTTAATTCCCTTATCTTACACCAGGTGGATGCTTACTGCTGAAATGTCATTATACAGGAGATTTCTGAAAAAATTTAGCATTGAAAGGGTTACTTTTGTTTATTTAAGTCATTGTATTAAGTACGAAGCAAATTTATAGAGCCGACTTTAAGGCAATCGCATGTAAACCGGAAAGACCCAGATTGTCAAGTCGCACTTTCGTTACCGATTTCCTTTAATTTTCTAATTTATTGTACAAATTTAATTCTCCTGTGAATTATTATATCATTGGTAGAATTTTGTGCAAGAACACTTCAGAAGGTAGCTTTGAAACCTATCTTTAATATTTTAAGGGAATATGAGCGTTTCTCCCCTCACAAAAAAAAAATCGCCATTAGCCGTACAAGTTTCGAAATATTATTTCAACTAATAAGTAGAAAGAATATTAATTCATATCAACCAGTTCCTTTGGTAAAGAAGTTATTTTCAGTTCATTAGCCTAATGTAAAGGTTACAAGAAGATCTACTGTTCTCCCCACCACTCGGTCACTCATGTCTAATTTGGTTGCTGTTAAGGAAGGTTATAATTGATGATTGTTATCAGTATTTCAATATACCTACAATTAATATTAATTGAACAATTGTATCCTAATTGCAGTATTTACATTCGATGCCAGAATTAATGGGTAAAGATTTCGTTGACGTGAACTCTCTACACTAACTTGGTGAATTTGCTCTGACGATGGATGAATATCCGAAACCGGTCAGGAACAAAACGAATATGCATGCTACGACGGATAAAATACCGGAGCATTGCGGACCCAGCCACATTTTCAACGAAAGAAATATGTTGAGTGGATGCAAGTGACGAACAACTATGGACTCCATAATTTTACTGATGGCATTCAAACCAGAGATCGTGAAAATTTTCAATTTTATATAAATCTTCCTTTTTTGGAATAGGTGTTACAAAGACTTGTTTCCACTTGCACGGACAGATATCAGTCCCAAGGGACTGATTAAAGATAATGTTTAATTGTGAACCCTAAACTCCTTGCAATGAAAGAGAAAGAGAGATGGAATTCCATCCGGTCCAGGTCCTGCTTTTAGATTGAGACGGTCAAATTCCTTTATGATCTCTGCAAGAGTCACTTGGAAAAAAGAAGAAGTATTAGAACCCCAACTGTAGAAGACAGGCTCCCACAAAATTTGTGTAGGCTTTTTCGAAATAATTGATAAAAGCATCAGCAACCTGCATAGAATCAGCGAGTAGTCTACCATTGCTTTTAACTGATTTCGGAACTACAGAATAAAAAGTTATTTAAAGAAATGATAAAATATATTTAAAAGCCAAACAAAACAAAAAGATAATCCTCTTCAAGGAAACATTGGACTCTCTTTGTTGTTGTGAGTAGTAGGCAGACATAACCTTTTTTACCTTTTTATAAGTGAACAAATAAAATTCTCGAGATATGATGTTATTTAAAAGTGAATGACCAACCTTGGTTTTTCTTTCACCTGAACCTCATTAGTATAATTTATTTTCTTTATTACTTAAAATGCCATATTTGTCTCTGCAACATGCCAAACAAAATATGGTGTGAAACACTCACAAGACTTTCTCTTTATTCCAAATTAGATAGTTACATAGTCTTTAGTTTTTCAAATTCTAATATAAAACGGTGCTTCTTATTATAATTTATTTGTTAAATTGAACTAATAATTAGTTCGATTCTTCTTCTTTTTTTATTGTCGAGAGAAACTAGATTTTGATTGAATTTGCTCAGCGTAGATTTCTGTCTATAGTACACTTTCAATAGTTGGTGGACTGCGCCAAATTTTGAATTCCATTGAGAAATTTTTGTGGGTGTTTAACATCAATTTTGTTTTAATTTTTATTTTTTATCATTTTTTACTATAAACGGCCAAATACAAAATAGCGGACTTACATTGGATCTTGCATTTCTGCCTTAGAGAATTCAATTTTGATTTATTTTTCACCAATGGATTGAATGTTTTAAACTTTTTCTGTATAGCTCAAATTAATAATTTATAAAGTATAAGACAGTAAATATTATGTTAGAAATTAGTTTATTTTCATAATAAGTTTTTATTGCACAATTTGGTAATTTATAAAATATCTACGAAGGAAAAATTAGTAAAAAAATTCTAAACTAGTTTTTCCAGATAAATAATTAGCTATAAATAATCAGCCAGTCACAATGTAGAAGAAAAGGTGTGAAATGTCTAGACCAATCAGAATTTGAGTTCTAGAGACATTGTATATATCCAATTATTTTGATTATAAAACGAAATAGAATTAAACTACTTGGTGTTAACACAAAATTAATTGGAGAAACTACAGTTAATAAAATGATTTTTTTGAGGAAATCATACACTCTCCCACCACCACCACCACCACTCCAAACTTTCTACCGCGCAGATGTATTCATAATGAGTGCGCCAAAGAAATCCGTCGGTGTTTTTAAGGTGAAAAACGCAGAATAAACTTCAGTAAAAACACACTTCCGGTCTTCCGATTTTCTCAACATTTTCCGTTCTCATTAATATTATATAGATGATAAATTGTGTAAAAAACTGAGATAGCACTTTAGAGAAAAATCTAACCTCATCCTTCCTTCAAAAGTGCCCTTAAAAGAATTTTCCGGAGAAACGGTACAAATAAAAGTTGTAGCTCTTTGTATGTGTAGTTGATATTCCAAGTTAAAAGAAAGCGTTGGAACAGTTTTCGACAAAATCACAAAAAACTGGAAAAAAAATTCAGTAATGTGGCACTTCCGATTGATGGATTTTTCCAAAAAGCTTATTCTTAGGTCTCCTGGTAGCCATTTAACGAATATTTAGTTTGGACATTCTGCGATTTTTCGTTTTTGAGATATGCCGTCACACATACATACACACACAAACAAACCAATGGCTAAAAACCACTTTTTTGGACTCGGGAAACATCAAAACGGATATTTGGGGTGAAAACTCGATATCGAAAATTTGGCACGATTGCAATACTTCCTGTTACTAACATTAAGAGAAAGTAAAAAGAACGTAAACATATCTCTTCTGTCACTGATTATTTCTGTAATCGTCACATAACCTTATCGTTCCTTTCTTAGCAGTTACAATCTATAAACAAGCAATTACAAATAAATATATAAAAAATAGCATACACAAAGGAGAATAAAACGAATTAATAATAGTATGTGTTTTAGGTTGAAGATATACTCGATTCACTGGGAATGTCAGGTACTAAATACACGAAATGTGGAAGACTATCTGGTGGGCAGAAAAAACGATTGTGTATAGCTTTGGAATTGATAGATAATCCGCCAGTCATGTTTTTGGATGAGCCAACTACGTATGTAATATCTTAATTAATAATTTATAATGACCATATCATTAATGAAATTCCACACATAATAATCAAATTAATCTACTTATAATCTTATAAACATTTTCTACTATTATATTTCTACTTGTTAAATTTTTGGCCAAAGTTTTTTTTGATAATTTTTGTGTTGCTACGTGCGTCATTTGTCCAGCCCGTTGACATGTCATTAACACTATTCTACGACGTATAATTTTATTGTCTTCCTTTTCACCGTTCTGCCGTATTTTAGAGGATGGTTGAATAAAAACAACAAAGAAAAGGGACATTTATTAATACATTCCAATGCCATGTTTTGATTTAAGGAAGTAAAAATATCTGATGTGAAACACTCACACCACTTTCCCCGTCAGTCAAAAATACAAATGGTAATTTGTTTTTCAAACTTGAAATTTGTATTTCAATATACTAGTTTTATATTAGTAAAATAACATATACTTGTAACTTATACAAGTTGGTGGTATGGATTACATGGATTCCCAACACTTACCAGGCAATGGAATGTACTTACATAGTAATTTAGCCGTCAGCGTCTAGAGCAATCCCAATAATACTTCAAATCTATCGTCACATATTCGCCAGAATCCTCCAAAAATCAGTTTATTGATCGAAACCTTCTTGAAAGATTTGTCTGTTATTTTGTTCACACTAAACACGCAATAAATATTTACATCTCTAATGAAAATACAGAGTCGAAAATTTCACACGATCGAATATTTTCTATACCAATAGTCAGGGAAATAAAAAAAACATCTGTATTATTATTATTATTATTATTATTATTATTAATCGGGTGCCTAATGGCGCGGGACCTAAGCCTATGTGGCTTTTATCCCCCCGATACCCCCCATGTTCCCTTAATTAATCTCCCCCGGTAACTTACCGGTTAATCTACAATATCCCAAGATATCCCTAAACTCCAACTCGCCCAGGCAATCCTGCGAGAGTGGTGCCCTCCCAAATACGCGAAACCTAGTTCCAGCGAAACGGGGACACTGACATAAGTAGTGGTACACCGTTTCCCTAACTCCGTCATCGCAATTCTGACAAATGGGACTAGACGTCCTCCCTATGTTGATCAAGTGACTGGACACCCAAGTGTGTCCAGTCACTATCCCCACCAAGGTCCTCAAACCTGTCCCACTGAGGGACAGGAGATACTCCGAAATCCCCTGCTTCTTGCCTTTATAAATCTTTTAGCTTGGAGGCACCTCTGCGTGTCCCCCCAGCGTTTCTCCAAGACTCTCATCTCCTAAAGTCTAATCTGTTTATCCCGAAACGTCTTTGTGACGGCAAGGGCCGGTTCAGGACCACAAAATGGTAATGCTGATCCCTCCCTAGCCAACTGATCCGCCCTCTCATTGCCCTCTATTTCCGCATGTCCGGGTATCCAATAGAGGCGCACCTTACTCCTCCGAGCTAAAGCATTAAGCCTTCTCCTGCATTCTCCCACTAATTTCGAACTCCACTAAGGCTTACTCAAAGCCCTTAGTGCGGCCTGGCTATCCGAGAAAATCCGCACTTCCTTGAACTCTCCCTGCCACTCCCCCACCAGGTGGCAGCATTCAATAATGCCCACCACCTCTGCCTGAAAAACCGTGGCCAAACCACCCACCGAACTCCCTCTATCCAACTCCTGAAACCATGCTCCCGCCCCTGACAGGCCAGTGCCCTCCTGCCTAGAGCCGTCTGAATAGCAGCGAATAATGTCGTTATCCGACTCCGTTGGCCTCGTGAGGTTATCATCCCCTGTACTGCCAATAGTGATCTCATAATCTCTCTCAAATCCCCATTTCTTGCTCGTCTCATAGAGTTTAGATAGCAGAAATCGGTTCACTCGCCAAATCTCAGCCTCGATCCTAGTGTGATCCCCCCGAAAGGTTCTCACCCTTAGTACCATTCTCCCTTGCACCTCATTCTGAGGTACACTTTCATCGCCTCTCCCACTACCACATACTGAAGAGGGGTTAGCCCCAGCAGCATCTCCAATGCCACTCGGTGTCGTTCTCATCGCGCCAGTAATAGCCAAACAGGCCGTGCGCGCTGCACTCCTAGCAGCTTCTTGCTATTCCTACCCAACAAGGAGCCAGGCCACCATGCCACTGCGGCATAGAGTATCCTTGGCTTCACCAACTTTCGTAAATCCAGTGGATACCTCAGGGATTAACTCCCCAGGTCTTACCCGCTAATCTCCTACACTGCCAGAAAACCTGTAAATCTGTAAAATTTAAATTTTTTGTTTTTACCCCATGGCTTCGGCCATTCAGCCATTCAGGTGAAAGGCTACTCAGCCATTTACGACGCACGGTCCAGTATAAAAGAACTTAAGCTGCGCTGCCAATTGATGTTGTCCGTTTAGGTGGATATCCAGGGTGGGGAACAATCTTGGACGCGAACAACTTCAACCCCTACATTCAGTAAAGTGGTATTCCGGTATAGGAATTCTGACCATTAAGTTCTTGTCGGATCCATGGTGATACCCGCATAAAATGTCAATTTTGAACTTTCAGCGATTTATGGTTTTTTTATATGTGTTGTTCACATACATAGATACATACATGCGTACATGCGTACATACGTACATACATGCATACATACATACATGCATACGTACATACATACATATACACACACACACACACACACACACACAAACACTTCACACCAGAAGTGGTCAAAAAAACACTTTTTTATGTCTCAGGGGTCTTCAAAACGTGTATTTCCGGTGAAAACAATATCGAAAATTTGACACGATTGCAATACTTCTTCTTACAGCAGTTAGAAATAGTAAAAATAGATAAATAAACATACTATTAATTAATTTATACGAGCAATTATTATCTGGTGAATTTTAATGTTCTTTGTTTGTAGATTTAATCGCGCTTGTTTTTAAGTATCAGATCATTCCATCAAAATTATCTTTTATTCATAACATGCATTATTAATTATTTAAAAAAAAGAAGAAGAAAATAATTCAATATTTACAGGAATAATTCAATCGTTACTAAAATGTAAATATTCTAACCTAACAGCAGCGCAATCTTGTGGCCCAGCTGAATACTTCGGAGGAAAGTGATTGGTTTAGAACTTGCTTCTTTTTATTATTCAGCAGGCCGAGCAATATTATGTCGCAAAATAAATGTTTTTCATTATTCCTGTGTATGTAAGTCCCATGTTTATTCAATTTGACTAATGATAGATTTTTGCATAAATAAACTTTTAGTACGTTGACCCCATTTTTCACACAAATCTTTGACTCCTAGATTTAATCATTAGTGTTCAACCCACGTCAGATAGAATGAATAACTCTCAGTATGATAATTGAATTTTTGAATATTAGTTTTATTCTTTTCATTCTCACCATAATATCAATTATTAAAGGCAGTGGCGGTAAGTGATTTTTTCTGATGAAAATAACTTTTCCCTTCCAAATTATGACTTGGTTTTTTTCTTCAATAAAAACATAATTTTTTTTAAGTGGAGGCCGTTTTAAAATTGAAAATTCATTATACTTTAATCTCCTAATGTGTTTACCACCCACACCTAAGAGTTGAATAGTAGAATGTTAAACAGAGTTGAAGTATGTAGTTTAAGATCTAAGAATAAAGTTAGATTGGACGATATCATTCAAGATGCCGTACAATATATCACAGGTAAAGCTAGTAAGATGTTGGGTTACAATTTAATTGAAGGGATTCAAAATAAATTTCATGTGCCCAAAAACGAGTTTGACTATGGTTTTTTTAAGAAATCTTTTGGAATTGCCGAGCTGTGCAGATCGTAGTAGCCTAGGATATGCAATTAATATACGATATTATTCATGAGCTGATCGATTGTAATGAGTTTACAGCATGTTTATCTTTTCAAGTTCCTTCTAGAAATGTCCGACAGTTCAATTTATTCCAAATTAAATTCCACAAAAACCTTCAATTCTTCTATATGCCGAGTTTGAGATTATTGAATAACTAGGCATCCAGCATTGATATATTTTCACTTTCTCGCTTACAATTCACAGATAAATTAATGTATTTAATTTATAATATGTTTACTTATCATTCTCATTTATTTCTCCTCATCATTTATCAGAATAAGTAATTTCTTCATTTTGTTTGTTTATATTATCTATTTATATAGTAATATTTAAATGTCAATCTTATGCTTGTGTATATATTGAATTGTAAACTATATGTCAATTTAGTAGTTCTATAACACACTTGTTATTCTTTTTTCTTTTAGACGTAAAAGATTATCCATTTGAATTTCATTTGCTTACTTTGTCAAGGATTAATAATCCGCTAATTATAAATACATAAATACATAGGGAAGGAAATACCAATTCCTCTTGACATCTGAAAATTTGCTATGAAATTCCTTAAAATTAATTTAATTTTTTGGGTAATTTCCCCAAAGGCAAAAAAATAATCATCAGAGATATTTTCCGTGATAGCCTGCTCCTTTTTTGGTCATCGACCGGTTTTGGGTGTTCACCCATCAACAGGATGTTTTGTCAAACAGTTTGATAACATAGACTTGCAAAAAGCAAATTTTGTTGATACTCTGGGTTTATAAATGTTTTTGTTAGGAGCTAACTAGGTTAAGAGGGTGTTGGTACCTGAATGGGGAAACACATGTTTCGGTCTTTAAAGGGGCACATTGTGCACTTTAAAAATAGAAACATTCAACAATTGGGGATGTGTAACTTAAACTATGTTTTTTGGAAGGAGATTCATTTGATAATTAATTACCCATACTATCTTACTATTTTATTTATCTATTTATAATAGAGCGAAAGAACACTGTCAGCCGTGGGCTACTGTGAAACATTTACTGACAAGAAATGATACAATACGAGCTAATGATCGTAAGATATATAGATAAATAAATATGTTGTTGAAAAATTAATCTATATAAGCAGGTTGTTTGATAATTACGCATTCCATCCCACATTTCTTTTAAAAATATATCATTGAACAATTTTTTATCCAACCTTAAATGTAACGTACACTCCACATTAACATTTTATTTTGCATACATTATTCACATATATACAAACTTAAAAGCTGTTTTGATTCGTAAGTACAGGCTTAAACACTAACAGATTTAAAACTAAAACTAAAATCTATTTGATTTTAAAAGTTAAAAACTATTTGGTTCTGGTGAGTTTTATATTTATTGCGTTTTTTGTTGTTATTGTGGGAAGAAGGTTTTGAATAGTTGTACACTCACGAATTTTGTCTGTTCGTTTATAAGGTTTTGTGTCTTGTGTTTATATATTTCAAGTTGTTCTAATATGTCCAGTCTTCGTCCTTTTTTGCCTGGGTGTATTAATTTTATCGTGGTGGAGACGTCTGGGTTTGTGTTTGTTCGTGTTTAGGTGATTGGCATAATTTGAGTCAATTTTGTGTACTTGTATGATCTGATGTGTTCGGCAAATCGTTCCCTGATTTTTCTGCCTGCCTGGCCAATGTAAATGTCGCTAAATTCCGTACATTTTAATACATAAACCCCACTGCTGTCATACACGTCAGTAGTCTCAGTAGGAGTACGGATTTTATTGCCTAATTTATTGTTAGTTCTGAAGGCTGTCTTAATGCCCAATTTTTTTTTAAAAAAGTTTGTGAGTTTGTACGTGTGGTTTTTCGATGTATGTGAATGTGGCAAATTTGTCTGTTGTTTCTTTATCATTCCTATTCCGGTGGTGTGTTTCGTTTTTGAGGAGTTTAAAACGATATTCGCACTGCACTCATTGCTCTTAGCTATGTTGTAGATTGTCTGTAATTTTGTTCGTGGTTCGCGGGTGTGAGGGGTATGATTGTATCGGTGGCGGTTGGTTTTCTGTGTATTCCGTATTCCAGTTTATGTCGTTTCTTATAAGTTTTTTGTCTAAGAAGCTGAGGGTATTGTTATTTCTTTCTCGTGTCATTTTTCTATGTCTATGTCATTTTCCAGTATGAAGACGGGAGTCGCCCACCCAACGTGCATAAAATGTTACCCCGAACTCCTCTTTCAGTTTTGGTGCGTAAGTCTCTCCATATTTTATATGAATATTTCTGGTAGGATAGGTGACGTGGGGTGCCTCATTCCCAGGCCATCAGTGGCAAGGTAGAACTTTGTTTCAAATCTGAAGTAGTTCTGTTCCGTTGTGGTTTGTAAGTTGGTGAATGAATTGCGGTTTCTTCTTGTTTCATCTTCTGTTTCATTATGTCCAGTTTGTGACAGGAATGGACTTGTATAGGTTGGTGATATCGAGGGATTTTACACGAGAAATTGGTGTGCATCTTATATTCTCTGTTAGTTGTATTAGGTGTTGTGCGTTTCTTATAGTGAAAGTGTCATTCAGTTTAACTTTATCTTGTATTATTTCAGCTAGATGCTGTCAGTTTGTTTGCTGGTGCTGTCTTGTAGTTTATGACGGGTCTGATGGGGATGGGTTTGTATATTTCTGGAAGTGCTTGTGAATGGGTGCTGTAGGATTCATATATGTGTATTTGAACGTTTCCCGGGGTGGAATGATTAGCTGTGTTTAACGCTGTTTTTATACGTTGTTAGCACTGTTTTGTGGGGTCTTTTTTGAGTTATGTGTATGTGTTGTTGTTTACAAATTCTTGTTTTTTGTTTATGTAGTCGTTGTATGTCATGATTACAGTATTGTTTCCTTAAAGAAAGGTGTAATTTCTAATTTTCGTTAAAATTAGTCGATAGGACTGCGAGAATCGCAATACGAGGAAGTCGTTTCAGTGTTTTCAGTCGATTTTTGTCCTACTGCTGTAAGAAATATATTTCAAAAACATCGATTATACGTCGCTAAATGAAGAGTAAACATCAAAATTAAATTGTGAATGATCGTTTTCTGTTTTGTTTATAGAGGTCTGGACAGTTCATCCACAGTACAATTAGTTACATTATTAAAAAGGCTTGCCAACAGTGGCAGAACAATTGTTTGTACAATACACCAACCGAGTGCTTCAATTTTTGAACTTTTCGATCATACTTATATGTTGGCCAATGGACATTGCGTCTTTCAAGGTGCTAGTAAAAACGTTGTACCGTTTCTGCAAACAATTGGATTACAGTGTCCAGAATATCATAATCCTGCAGATTTTTGTAAGTATATATTATTACAATAAATTGATGAAAAAATGAAAAGACAATCTTATAATTTATGGACTAGAGAGCGATCTGTTGGCCGTTTTAGGTGATCAAAATCTCTTGACCTTCGCTAATTGAAAGAACTAGAATCTATTTTGACTTAAAAAATACGAAAATCAACGAGCAGATTAAATTTTAGATACTGGTGCCTAGAAGTTCCATCACTATATAGATACGATAATAATAAATAATAATGAGTATCCTTGCCAACGTCTTTTATGCATAGTATGCAAAGCATACCTCAAAGCACACTCTCATTGGTTAAATCGCTTGCCTTTCCTAAAGATTATCCCTTTTAAGTCACCGTGAACCACCAAAACAATTGATAATATCTATATTTACCAGGCAAATTTAGGAAAATATAACTTATCTATCGGAAACTTTCTTATAAAGAACAATTGGTAAATAAAACTTATATAGAATGTAATTTTAAACTAACATTTTTCTTTACAGTTTTAGATGTTGTTAGCGGAGAATTTGGCCAATTTAATGAACAATTAATGATTGCTGCAAAAGATACAACATGGAGGACTTCAACATCTCCAAAAGGTAAATTCTGACAGAGAAATTGTGGGGTAGTTAAATGGAAGAAGGTTATCCACAATTTCTACAAGAATACGAAATAAGGTCCTTAAGTGAATGTTTAAAATCTCTAAAAGCAGGTTTCCTAACCGGAAAGTATTCAAGATATTTTTAGTGGTAACTGGGAATAACAGTGGTGACTGATCCAAATGAGCAGTTCCACGCATAAACCTCTATCAAACTATTTAACAAAACTTTTCTTATTTTGATGCCAAAATAATTCTCCAGACCCCTTCAATAATACCGTTGATTTATATTTATATTTCGGGAAGTTTGGTGAATTGCGACCAAAAGAGGTCTATCGTGCCACCCCACTGGTGTCAGGGTGAAACCCGTCCAGATTAAAATCTTTGAAATCTTTTACTTTAAACCAATAGGATATCCTACTCAAATTTTATATTTCCCAGATTGACACTTATCGTTAACCACTTCATTGTTAGCTTAAATGTTAATATGTTTTGTTTTTCCTGAATGTTTAGCTATTAAAGAAGAAGTGAAACAAAAATATATAGACGATAGTGATGGTAAAACCTGTGTGTTAATTTCTACGCCGTCAGAATGGGCCCGATTTTGGATACTTTTAGGAAGAAATATAGTACAACTTCATCGAGATTGGGTGAGTTGTTGATTTGTTTTTGAAATTCTAACCATTATTGTTCATAAATTAAGAATTATCTAGAACAAGAAAACCTGTATAAATATAAATAAATACATTTTAGACTATATCGTATTTAAAAGCAATGCTGCACATCCTAGTGGGTGTAGTTATGGGACTGCTGTTTAAGGATGCTGGTCATTATGGAGACAAGAGTATTTCAAATGTCAGTTATTTCATATGTGCCATCGTTTACCAGAGTTTTACTTCAGTCATGCCTGCAGTTCTTAAATGTAAGACTTAAATATTGCCTAGTTTTTGCTTATTATAAATAATTATCATGTTCAGTCAAAACCTTGCAAATTCAGTAACAAAAATGTGTATCCAAAATAAGCCATATCTCCCAGTGAATTTGTTAAAAAGAATCTGGTACAAAATATTCACACATTCTTTTTTATCCGTTTATTTTTAATTGATGGAAGATTATCTGCGGTAAAAGCAAGGGATATCCGGTGTGCAGTGAGATTGATCGGGCGGCTGAATCTTTGTAATTTTGTGGAGGAAACATCCCTCAAAATTCTTTATATTCTTTGAAGTCAATATTCTATGAAGTCCATATTCTATGAAGTCTTTATATTCCATGATAGTGTTTTTATAGTGTATGAAATCGTTTGTAAAAATGTAGCACTTTTCCATAAGTTCGCTAAAACTAAGAGTGTCAAATATCAATTCTCTGATAGATCGTATGTGTAGTGCGAGAAGTTAACATCAGTACCAGTTACGCCAAGAAGGCTTAACAAAAGCCAAAAGGGGCGCTAAAATGCTTGGAGAACTGGTTTGCTGGGTCCATTCTGCTCCCCGTTTTCATTTCACATCAATCCCATATTGCTATATCTAACTACAGGGGAGAAGCGCTAGATATCCCTGATCTCGGGCCAGATCAGTTGAACCAGTTATAAGCATAATGCTCACATTCATAAAAAAGATAAAACGAAGTTTCATCTTTTATTCCAAAAGACCCATAATTTCGTTTCCTACAGTAGGGCCCACTACCGATATTTATGACCATTAGTATTTCTATAATAGGGGATGATTGAGCCAATTATAAATTATCACATCATGTGATAAAGAACACTAGAATTAATGAAAGGGAATCTTTTATTTCATGTTCTGCAAGTTGCATTTTCCTTAGAAGGCATACATACATCTTTGTTATACCTCTTAGCTCACTCTTTCAACAAAAAAGCTTTATTTTTGCAAGACCATAACCAACCTACCAAGAGTAATTTGGACAGCGTTTTTTTTTTTTATATCTTCATAAATAGCTCAAATCAGAGAGAAATTCTTCGCTTGATTGAGGCCATCTCATCCATAAAGGGAATACATGAAATTTAGAGAAGAAGAAAGGCAAGGCACTGAGTTTAATACCTCCAACACAGCATTCCTCAGGGATAGGGACAATAGAAGACTAGAGTTTTAGATGACTATATTTCTCTTTAATTACCTCTCTCAGGAAAAGTCATCATTGGGGGATAATAATTCCAAGGAATAGAATAAAGTACCTTTCCGTGATGGTAATTTGCGGTTCCTTCGGAAAATAGGCGAGCTGTGTGGACCAGTTTAAGACAGGAACATGGGACTGGATGACGGGAACAAAGTTATGTTACTATGAAACAATTAAATGATAAATTCTAACATTTGCAGTTCCCATGGAAATTAGTATCCTTAAGAAAGAGCAGTTCAACAACTGGTACCGTTTAAGGACTTATTATATAGCATTTTTATTGGCAAACATCCCTTTACAGGTATTCATCATTTCAATTATTAGTTGATATATTGACGATATTTTTTTTTTAGTATTTCAACAATCACTGTATTAATATCTGTTTTGTTTTGTAGATGATATTTAGTTTATTTTTTGTATCGATATCTTATTATCTATCAAGTCAAATATTGGAAATAGAGAGATTTCTTAAATTTGTAGCAGTTTGCGAACTGTGCGTATTGATTTCGGAATGTATGGGTCTGGCGCTTGGAACTGCTGGCAATCCTGTGGTATGTAATCACATTGTACCTAATTATATTTTGGCATGATAAAATTATTTTACTAATGCCAATTTTTTTCCCCTTTCCTATCCTAGAATGGAATATTCTGGGGATCAGTTTTATTGGCCATTAAAATACTGTTGGCTGGATTTTTGGCCATATTCACCCATATGCCACGTTTTTTATATTACATTTCTTATGCTAATTACATGAGATATTCATTGGAGGCGATGACAATCACCATGTATGGCAATGGACGTGGCAAACTTCCCTGCCCAGAGGATATATTGTATTGTCATTTTGTGTAAGTATGGCAGCCATTATTTTTGTATTAAATAGCTTGACAATAAAACGGCTGTAATGCTAAATTCACTGCGAACTAAAACATCTATTTTATCCACCTTTGGGTGTCACTGTTTGTATATAAAAAGATAAGAAAAGTATGCACTGTATGAGGGTAGTGTGTATTTTATCTCCTACCTCTGTATGGCTATATTTATACTGTGGATAAGTGTGAATGCTGTTCCTGGTTTTAGACCAGGAATCGCCTACAACTTTGAAGAAATGGCTACACTATTTCCTTCTGCGAGGAAATTCCCAAAGTTCGAAATATTTTTTTTTACTATTTGAGTATGTAAAAATAATAGATTTTATTGTAATAACAATGATCCATTTGCTTTCGAACTTATTGTATCAGATTTTCCAACGTTTTTATTTATTATTAGTTTTGGCCATTTGTGAAGCCAATGGCTGCGAATTATGATTGCAGCTACGATATTATTACAGTGGGCTAACTGGTCCTGCAATTAAAAAAAAGAAAAAACTATGAATTTTACACAAGGAAATAAACTAAATGTTGAATAATATATAACACAAGTCTCTGATCATTGTTGAATCCTTTGTCACGTAAAACTACATATATCGGACCATTCGCTAAAAACATTTTTTCGTATTCAAAGGACCCAAGACATTTATTTCCAGTGAAAATTCAATTTCTAAAATCTGGCACGATCGCAATACTTCTTCTTACTATAAGTAATTATATGTAGCAACGGGGAAAATCCCTACCATAGGGCCTTCTCAAAATAATAATGATGATAACATATTGCATCATTGAACTCTGATTTCCCTATATTTTTCAAACTTATGCCATAACAATCCAATAATTATATTATTTACATAATGTATACATTTTTTTTAGTTACCCAGAGAAAGTGCTTACAGAAATAGGCATGGAAAAAGTAGACTATTGGACAGACACCAGTGTACTTGGGGCTTTCCTTTGTGTTTCCTGTTTCAACGCCTATTACTTTTTACATAGAAAAGTTAAATCTAGATAATCCGAGAAAGAAACCTTATAGGAGTCAAAGCAAGAGCGAATATTGCAGGCTGGATCAATATAAATATTTCATCACGTTTTCCAAAAGAGCGTGATGAAATCGTAGAATTATTTGATGAATGGCTCAAGGGGGGTATACAAAATAAACATAGAAAGAAAGAGTACAAAAAATAAAAAGTAAATAGAAAAAGTGAATGAATGAGTGCTACTTTGAATTTTTTGTATATAATCAAAAATCTTTTTTTTGTAACTTATGTTGTTTTTAGCGTTTAATAAATTGTTAAAAATGGGAAAGGAGGTAGTATAATTTATGGATTGTTTTATAATGGAATCTCCATTTTGATATCCGTGTATATAATAACTTATTATGTAGTATAGTTTTCATTATATTTCATGGAGAAAAATTAAATCTTAATTATAGTGTTTAAAATTTTAAAATAAGAATGCTCATTCCATATATTATGTATTTTATCCTGTAAATATATATATATATATATATCTTTAAATAGGAATATCTTTCGTTGAAGCAATGTTTTCAAGTAGACACAGAAGTGGGTAACTTATTAGATTAATATTATAGTAAATATTTGCAAGTGTTCATGTGTTTAAAACCAACCATTTCAATGAGCGAAATGTATCAAGTTTAGTGAAAGTTATTTTTCTACTATAACAAGAGTATACAAAATGAATTAGTAACTACAAAATTATTGACAATATCTCGGCTTTCTCTTCCTTCATTTTCTCTGAAAAATATTTTAATACAAGTGATAACAGATATTCATAGTGAAAAGAAAATAATTGGATCCGTTTTCAAGGAAATTGCAAAAAAAAATATCTAAACGAAATATGATTTTTAAAGTTTCTGAAATCTTTTGTTTCTTATACTAACGGATCTCAAAACATCGTGCGATGAAAAGTTTCAACGATCATGTATCTAAATCGTAGTTTAAAACTTAAGGCTGTGCAAAACTGAAACGCGAAATAACTTCACAGATTACATGGCATTTGTTAGTAGAGCAAGTTGTGTATTTTTTTTCTATAACATTTATTTCTAGAAAATTATAAGTTGCAGAGCAAGCAACTTTTTCTCTAATAAAAGTACTTATTTAGAATTAGCCAATTAGTTCACCGATATTAATCGATAGTTTGTCTTTTAATGTTGTGCAATAAAGGTTGTTCCAGTAAAGCAAATTGGTTTGTGAATATCCGGAGCATGCGTGATGATAGATATGCTTTTCAACTGAATGTCAGGCAGATATTTCAAATTAATTCCAACATTTTCACTGACCTAGAATCGGTTAGGGTAGTCTGAAGAGCAAGTACGAACTGTGCGGAAGTGCGTAATAAGTCGTTCCAATCGATTGGCTGCATAAAAGTTACATACGTGAATTTACTTTATAAAAAATATTCTTATAAAAATCAAATTGAAATTAAACAGAAACTGCTTGCTGGAACTCTAAAATATAGAAGCAGTCTGTATGCGCTGTTACTGATTTTTTGAAATATATCTAAACGATTGCTCATGTATGTTCCTACTATGTACATAAACAAATAAATACATACATATGTATAAAGAGGCCTCAACTTAGTAATGTTTGTAATAATAATTATTAAAGCAATAATAGTTAATATATTCCTTTTAAAACTTCAATATTACATGTAGTTTTTGTAATAAGTATTGTTTCTTACTTTGTACAAAGAAGTTAGTAAATGATTATACTATTTAAAATAAATTAAAAAATGTGATGAAATAAATTTATAAAGGGCATACATTGCCATTGTGATTTTTTATTTTTCTTTATTAGAATTTAACTGTTTTACAATGATAAATGAAAAACCAATTATTATAAGTATTATACTAAATATTATCTATTTATTGTGTATGTAATTACATATATTTAAAAATGAAAATAAAAATAATCAGTTACTTCTTAATGAATTCGCTTTATTTTGTATATATGTAGGTGTCAAATAGCAAGCATGCAACTACAATTAAAAAGTAGATGTAGTGGAGGTAGAGTTGTAATAAAACCTAATTCATGGAACATCAAAATTTACTATGGTTACTTAATTGAGTCTGCATTTGTGCATTGTATCATTTGTCTGTAATAGAATGTGATTTACTGAACTAGTGGTCAATCCACTTTCTACCTCCGAATGAAATTTAAAAATACTTTCTTTTTTACTAACTAGGCCAAATTCCAGATTATTTTAAATTATGTTATCAAGAAATTTGGTGAGGATCGGTCAAGAAAAAACATTCAATTATGCCGACGTTTCGACAGTTTCCTGTCTTTATCAAGGCTGTAATCTAAAAAACAATACAATGAGGAACCACAATGCATTAATAATACTATAAAATGCAGAATAATAATAACAAAAACAAAGCCAAAAAAAAATTAAAATTTTTAAAATAAAAAATATTTCATTCAATCCACTTTCATTTCTGTAGATGATTTAAAACAAGACACAAGTAAAATTTGTATTTTTTCCTTTTCATGTTTCTGCGATATAACAAATGTGTTATGTTCTATATTCTACATCTTCACGATTGTTTATATGTAAGTTCAATATTATTTTTTTATTTTAAAAATTTTAATTTTTTTTTTTGCTGTTTGTTTTTGTTATTATTATTCTGCATTTTATAGTATTACTAATGCATTGTGGTTCCTCATTGCATTGTTTTTTAGATTAAAGACAGGAAACTGTCGAACGTCGGCATAATTGAATGTTTTTTCTTGATCCTCACCAAATTTCTTCGTAACTTAATTCATCAACGGTCAACAAATTCTTTTATATTTTAAATTATATTACAGTCTAGATTTTCTGTCTTGAAAACACGTTGAATGACTACATCGGTTGCAAGATAGTTTTTCATTTATTCTTTCTAGCGATTACAGATGCCTAGATGGGATGCCAAGGTTTGTGTGTGGGCCATAAACAGTATTTGAACATTTGAGTTTTGAACGATAAAAAGGCTAATATTAATTATTTCTTAGAATCCTAATTATGTAAAGGTCACTTACTTCCAGAAGCTGTCCGTTTCTGCAAATGTCAACAATCAAATTTTATTTTGATAGTACACGTTTCAGGTTCAGCTTAAGTTTCACCAAGCGATTTGATTTCTTATTTACTGACACAACTGATTCTCTAGTTCCAATGGCAAATTATCTTCGGAATTTTTATTGAACTATTACTTACAATTAAATTATTCTATAAAGCTGTACTTACGATACCTGGTGCTGGCTTAAAACTGTCTTGTCAGAATAAAAAATAATATGCTAGAGCTGGTTTATGTTTCCGAAACTATTGTCATGTAAAAAACAAAGATCTTCGAACTGAGTGCCTGTCAGTAAATTTACAAACGACGTTTCACCCATATTGATTTGACGGTAGTTGTTGGCAGAGTTCGAGACGAACACGCTAGAACTTAAAACCTCTATCCTGAAGAAGCAAAAATGCAAAATGGGTAAAACGATAGTTTTATATCAAATCACTGACGCAGGTTCAACCCGAAGATCCTTTGTGTGTTTCTGCGATTTTTCGGTTTTGAGTTTACTGTTTTCACTAAGCAAAGACCAATTTCTAATCATTCTTTTTTCTTTTGAGAACTCAATTTCTGAGACAGCAATAAAGAGCAATATTTTGACAAGTGAAGGATTATTGAATTCTCTCAGAGATTTTTTTCATTATATTCAGCTTCATTTTGGGCTCAACGTGCTGCAATTTCGGCCGTTCGTCCATCACCAAGATATCTACATATTTTGTAGGACATCGTAGACTAAGTACAATGCAAAGGGCATGCACTGCTAATTTCCTTTCTTTCTAAAGGTCGTACGCCTAAAACGGCACTGATCACAAAATGAAGTAAGGTCTGGTATTTCAAAAACTACAGCTTAACCATTCACAGTATTTTAAATAGGGTGATAGATTTCTTAAAGTAGAGGTTTGCAACTTGTTAAAGAGAACACATGATCTTAATAAAATCAAGTTTTTCTTCATTTTTGGTACAAAGCTGAACAACAACAACAAACCATACATTAAAAACATATATTATTAAATCTGCACCATTTCATACTTTTAATTGAAAGGTAGTAAATGTATTCCCTATTATATTTTATTAAAGTTTAATAAATATATACAAATATACAATCGCAAAATTAAAAAGTTTTGAAATATTAGATTTTCTTTTCTTTTTTTTAAAAAAAAGACAATTTCAATAAGGAAATGATGGTACATCAATGAATAAAAATGTATGACTAGCAATGAGTAGTAATTTATACTGAGTTTATAATAAGTTATAATTACTTGATAATTTTATATCAGGAACTGTGCGCATGAACAAAATTTAACTTCCTATTGAATTCACATTGATCCATGGAAGAGCTGCGATCCTAAAATTGAAATGAATGTTAGAATATTGGCTTTATTTGTTCGAGGGATAGTTTTAGTTTGATAGCTGTACAATAAATAGCAAGAGAACGCTAGGTAGAATTAAATGGAGCTTCGTTGTAATATAACCTCAAATTTTGAGTATATGCTCACATTTAGATGAGCCCATAATCAAAGCGACGATTTTTTGTTTAATTTTACTAGTCCTAATAGTTACTCGAATTTTAAGATCAAGATTAAGAGTATACATTCATTTCTATTCAGATCTAACTCTAATTCTTACGGTTTCTTAACTAATTCAATTTAAAATTAAATCAGCCGTTAAAACTCATTAATTTTTTTTTAAATACATTTTTCTACAAAAGCTGAATAATGTGACGATTATAATACTATATTTAGTGGAAATATTCAACTCTAATTAATCATAAATTAGTGATGAATTTAAATGAAAATTAGTGATAAATTAATAGTGAACGATTGACACTTTTTTGTTATGTGGTATTCCCGCAGAAAGTATTTCTGATTAATAAGAATACTCCGGTTGATAATGACGCTTAGACAGGTTTCTCAAAAGCCCATGAAGAGAAGTGAAAACGTTATATTTAGCGAAAAGAATCATTCATATTTTAGGCAATGGAAGTACGCTTTTTCGATAACGAAAAGTAAAAAGAATTAAATAATACATTTTTCAGCAAGTAAAAATGTACAACATTCTTAAAATTTGGTAAAAAAATTTTAGAAATCCTATGGTTAATCGATTTGATGGAAACTTCGTTCGAATTCTATAATGAGACACCAAGTGATTTATTGTTCAAAGATTATTTTATCATTTTCGCCAAGATGAAAACTAAAGTCCTTTCTCAAACACAATATACTCGATGCTGGGTCGGTGTGCGCGTACACGACTACTACGCACAATACCCCCCGCGCGCCCATGCGCCTTCTTAGAAGTACTAAGCCCTTCTTTCCCGTCTTCTTCCCTCCCTCTTTTTTTTGCTATGCTATTTAGGGCCCGCCTTCCGGCTTTGCATCCGTTATTGCATCACCTTGCCATATGTTTTCCCCATTCTTTACATATGATCGCCCAGGCACAGCCCGCCTACCCATTCACTCTTCTTCTGGTGTTCTAAACGCTATGTGTGTCTGTTTGCCAGTTATAGTTCGCCTTTACATTTATTCGCCTTCAAATTAATATTCATTGTCACCTTGAGACACAAGACTCGTCTTTCCTCGCCATCATCGTCAGGATCACTCACCTTCCGCGCCTGGGCTGTCGCACCACCATCGCCGCTCCTACAATTGCGTCATCCGCTGCGACGAAATATTCTTTTCTCCCTTTTCCACACCTCTTCCTTACTTCGTTACGCCCTCGCACCCGCCCACTTATACACACACGCACACACACGCACGCGCGCGCGCACACACACACAAATACAAAATTCAAAATTGAGCACACTCTTAGCCACCGTACCTAGCGCATGCGCCAAAACCGGTGCCTATGGTCACTTAGGCTTGCCTACATAGTAGGCAAGTTTCCATCCCTGCCACGTGGAGGCGGACATCTACATATCGGTCTAGTCCGGCGCATTACTGCTACTGCATGAGAAAACTCAACGAAGTCTTTAAAATTGTCAGCACTTCTCATTAACTCTTTACAATCTCCCGGCCAGTTCTCTCCCCTCCTTATCAGCTTGAATTCCATGTGGATTCTTGCCTCGTCGAGGAGAGGACACCGGAAGAGAACGTGATGCACTGTATCCCGTTCATCGCATTCGCAATTCGGGGAATCTTTCAATCCCAGCTCATGGAGCTTAGAATTGAACTCCCCCATGGCCCGTAAAATATTGCGTTACGGTTTGGGATAGCTCCAGCCATCAATCGACAGTCTGTGATGCAGATTAGGGAAAAACTCGTATGCGATTCTCCTTGTCTCTGCCTCATCCCAGCGTCTTTACCACTTCCCAGTCTCGTACTCTTTTCTTTGCAAGAGCAGGAGGCGTCTGTCTGGGCAGTTCCTCACCATTAAGGACAATCATTACCCCTTTTTTATACTTATGGGTAAGGGGTCTCATCTCTACAAGGAGATCAAGCGGCAACACACCAGCGACCACCGATATGGAGGCCGTGGATGATGTCGCATAGGCCCTTGTTACTGAGCACAAAACTGCTCTTTGCATTCGCAACAAAGTGCCGCTGTACGACTGCATGTCAAGCTTATCGGCCCAACAGGCAGCTGCGTACGCTGCGACATTCTCTATTACGCCCCTATAAATGGTTAGCGCCACACCAGTCTTCAGCCCCCACTCACCACGGGCTACTCTTTTTATTCCCTGGTATAAGTTGAGGCATCTGGAGGCAACCCACTGAATATGGGGCTTAAAAGAAAGCTTCCAATCCAGCAGCACGCCCAGGTACTCAAACTGGGTCACATGGACTATTCTGTGATCGTCCACCCTTATCCAGGGAGGACGACTGGGATGAAGTTTGCCTTTCATTAGCATCACTTTAGACTTCTCGAACGAAATCTGAAGCTTCTCCCCTTGACACCAGTTCTTTATTCGGGTCACTACAGCGCTAGCACGCTCTTCTAACTCCCGACGAGAATCACCATGGACGACTATTGCAAGGTCATCAGCGTAAGCAACCGAATCACAATAATCCATATTCTCAATATGCTCTAACAACTCATCCATAACCAGGTTCCACAGGAACGGGCCCACTACCGAGCCCTGCGGACAACCTTTAGTTATTGGCCTTGAAGTCTCGCCGGCTTGAGTCACTAGCACCGCCACCCTTTGGATAAGGTAGCTTTGAATCAATTTCAGAAGATTTGGTGGACAATCTCTACTTCTGAGTGACTCCAAAACAGTCGGCCACCATACATTATCAAAGGCCGCAGCTATGTCCAGGAAGACTGTGAGGGCGTATTTGTGCCCACTGCCACGCACCAATTCTAGGATTTTCGATATCGCAACTGACGTCGATTTACCCGATACAAAACCATACTGACTGGGACTGAAACTGATAAAGTTTTTCAACCTCATTATAATCAGTTTTTCCAGCAGTTTCCCAAAAACGGGCAGGAGTTGTATCAATCGATACGACTTTGCATCATTGATGGGCTTGTTTCCACCTTTATACAATACTTTGACAAGCCCAGTTTTCCATTGACTGGGAAAATATCCCAGTCTCAGGCATCCATTGAAAAGGTCAAGCAGATACTGGCTTAGAACGTCCTCATTTTTCCGGACAATTTCTCCATTTATCATATCCATTCCTGGAGCCTTCTTATTCTTTATTTCGCCAATAACAAACTTAACATCGTATACATCGAATTCAGTTATGGACTCATCCAGAGCGGGTGACTCATAGGCTGCTTCGTGACCACTTCTTTGCAAAAAAATGTCGTCCAGAGGGTTATCCTCAGAGAGGAGTACTTCAATAAGTGCTGAGTTGACTCTTTCCAGGACCCAGCACCCGATACTCCGTCTATATTTAGACTTGCTAATATCAGGTCTGTCTTCATCTTACTTGACTGCACCTTGTACACAATACCCCATGGATCTCTATTAACTTCTGACTCCACGAACTCCAGCCACCTTGAGGTCTTGGCCTGCGACACCATCTTTTTATATTGCCTTTGGGCACCCCGATACTCATCTAAATATCTTTTGACGGGATTTCCCATTTGGTTCCCGTTGGTACCGTCTTCGCTTCCTGGCTACTTCTTTTTTGGTTGCTGTTAGCTCCCGTATCCACCAAGGAACCGGAGCGTGCGAATAGTGGGTATTTTTTTTAATGCCTCCCCACTTAC
>JAAEAF010000854.1:35456-46338 GCA_011037195.1 Triatoma infestans
CTTACTCACCGGTCCCAAACTTCAGGCGCCACACTCCTCCTACGTTTTCGCCTTGACACCTTCGTCTTCACCGCTGACATCCGGCAAATGTACCGCCAAATCTGGTCGCTCCCGAGCAACGGGATTTTCAGCGCATCATTTGGGGTTTCTCTGATCAGGACCCCATTTCATCCTTCCGCCTTAACACCGTGACGTACGGCGTCTCGGCTGCGCCCTATCTCGCCCAACGCACTCTCCGTCAACTGGCAATTGATGAAGGGGATAAGCATCCTCAAGCCCAGGCCATCCTTCTCAATGACGTGTACGTCGACGATGTTCTCACCGGCGCTTCGTCAGAGTCGGAAGCCCAAGCCCTACGCGCCCAACTGCAGCAGCTGCTCATGGTGGGCGGGTTCGAGTTGCGGAAATAGGCCTCCAACTCTCCCGCCATCCTGCAGGGCCTTACGCCTGATCATTACCGCCTCCCCTCGTCTGAGGATCCACTGTGTCTTGATCGCGGCCTGGTCCTCAAAATTCTGGGGCTAGGGTGGAAGCCCACCGCGGACATCTTCTACGCCGTCCGCAAGAGTGATCCCGCCTCCTCCAAACACACCGTCCTCAGCCAGATGGCGCGCAACTTCGACCCTCTCGAGTGGCTTACTCCCGTCACGTACCGCGCCAAACTGTTCTTCGGCCAGTAATGCCGCCTTCAATAGGAATGGGATCAAACCCCGCCCAAGGAGCTCGTCGCTCCTTGGCATGACTTCCAGAGTCACCTCCCAGATCTTGGCAACCTTCAAATACCGAGCCTATTGCCCACCGTTCATCCTGCGTCTGTTCATCATCTGGTTGGCTTCTGCGATGCCTCCGAATCTGGATACGCCGCGGTCGTATATTTCACACCACCACCGTAACTGGTCACCATCATGCCCATCTTGTTACCGCCAAATCGGAGGTGGCCCCTAATAAAACCATCTCCTTACCGCGTCTGGAGCTCTGCGGCGCCCACCAACTTGCTAAGCTTCTTCGCGGTCAACACGCGCATGCTTCCCCACCTCGGCACCTTCATCACCGCGTTTTTCGACTGCACGGTTACACTCGCCTGCATTCGCGGTGAGAGTCACCGGAGGAAGACCTACATCAGCAATCGTGTGGCCGAGATCCAAGATCTTCTTCCACCTAACGCGAGGCGCCATGTCTCCTCCCAGGATAACCCTGCCGACTGTGCGTCGAGAGGAATTGCGCCTCATCATCTCCTTGAGCACCCCTTGTGGTGGAAGGGGCCTTCATGGCTCGCCGCCGCTCCCGCCTCCTGGCATCACACCCCCGCGCCTCTCGAGGGGGATTCCGTCGAGCAAGAGGCCAAACCACCCGTTCGATTGTACTTGTCGCCACCACCCAGGATGATCGCGTCTTTGTCGCTTCTCTTCGCTAACGACCCCTGAGCGCATAACCGCCTACTTTCTGCGCTTCCACTTCAACTGCCGCAACCCCTCCGCTCGCCGCCCCTCACCGCCTTCGAAATCCAACTCGCCACTCTCGCCTTAGTACGCCTGGTCCAATCCACGCATCTGGATAAAGAGGTCTAGGAAGCCCGCGACCTGCGCTCCCGGCTCGTCTGGTGCGCTAACTGCACCTGTTCGTCGATGATCAGCAGGTACTCCGCGTCGGCGGGGGCTATCGTCTGCCCCCCTGCCGTATGGTTTCCACCACCCTGCCTTGCTTCCCAAAAAGCATCGCTCACATTGCTCATCATCGACGACGCTCATATTCGCCATCTAAACGCCGGAGCTCTCGCCACTCACGCCTATATCCGCCGCCATTACGGGGATCCTGGATGGACGCAATGTGGTGCGCCATCGCATCGGGAAAGGAACCGATTCACCGCCTAACCGCACCCCATCATCCTGCCCATGGGCAACCTCCCCCCACAACGCGTCACCCCCGCCACCGCCTTCACCATGACCGGCATTGACTTCGCCAGCTCATTCGCCATTTCTGGTGCTCGCCTCCGCGGCGCGGTGGTCAATAAAGGTTATTTGGTGGCTTTCATCTGTTTCATTCTCCACCAAAGCCGTACACTACGAGATCGCGTCGGAGTTATCTACATCCGCCTTCCTCGTCGCTTCACCGCTCGCCGTGGGCTCCCGGCTCCAACTTCCCACAACAAACCCCCAATAAAGCCCACAACAAACTTCGTGAACTCGGCCGCCTGATGGGTGATCCACGTCACGAACAAGCCGTCTGCCGCGGATCACGGATTGGAGGTTTATCCCCCAGCCAGTCCTCGTTTTGGTGGCCTCTGAGAAGCGGCTATCAAATCCGCCAAGCACCACCTCACCCGCGTCGTGGGTGATCAACGCCTCACTTATGAGGAGAACTCACCGTGACTACCGACGTCAAGGCGATTTTGAACTCGCGCCCCCTTTTCCGATCCGAACGATCCGGACCCCCTCATGCCCGGCTATTTTCTAGACTTCCGCTCCCCCACTGCGCCTCCTGAGCGCGATGTTACCGCTCTTAATATGAATCGCCTGTCCCGTTGGCAACTAACCCAGCGTATCCAACAAAATTCAAAATTATAGCACACTCCTGGCCACCGTACCTAGCGCATAGCGTCAAAACCGCCGTCCGCTCGCCAAACTTGTCCGCTCCCATCCCAGTAACGCTGAAGCCAAGCCTCAGGGCGGGCGAGATGTTGGGTCGGTGTGTGCGTTTACTACTACGCACAATATTCCCCCGCGCGCGCGCCCGTGCATCTTTTTAAAGTGCTAAGCTCTTCTTTCCCGTCGTCTTCCCTCCCTCTTTTTTGGTTATACTATTTTAGGGCCCGCCTTCCGGCCTTGCATCACCAAGCCATGTTTTCCCTCTCTACTTCAGATCGCCCGGGCACCGCCCGCCTACCCAATCACTCTTCTTCTGGTGCTCTAATCGCTAATATCTAAGTGTCTGTTTGCCAGTGTCTAGTTTGCCTTTACATTTATTCGCCTTATTCGCGCCTTTCGCCTTCAAATTAATATTCATTGTTTCTTCAAACACAAGACTCATTTATCCTACCTATCATCGTCAGGATCACTCACCTTCCGCGCCTGGGCTGTCGCACCACCATCAGCCGCTCCTACAATAGCGTCATCCGCTGCGGCAAAATATTCTCTTCTCCCTTTTCTGCACCTCTTTCTTACTTCGTTACGCCTTCGCACCCGCCCACTTACACACGCACACACACATACAGACGTCAAAGCTTCCTTTCCCCCTTCCGCCTATCACTTCATAGCCTTTGAGTCAGCATTCGCAGTCATCAAGAGGGTAAGTCTCGCCTTTGTTTATGTTTTCTTATTACAGTTCAATTTTCTTCCCGTTCGCCATTTTTACTAGCTTCTGATTTTCGCCTCACCGTTCGCCATCGCGCCTGGGTGTCTGCCGCGCAGACACTCGATTAACCGTTAAAGTAACGGCTCTACGTGGCCAAAGGTCCTGCAGTATTCAAAATATATCCTTTAACTATTAAAAAACCTTTTAAAAATGCATAAACGCTAGAATTATACAAAACACCATCAAACTTACCTAATCTTTCTCAAGGACAATGTGCTGGCATGATACCATGCCCATAAAGTAAGGAATAATGGCCACAATCTTATCGGTCCGCATATCAGGGCCATAGTACCATAAGCCAACCAAAATGTATAGGCCATACCCAACTGTGATATAAACAGTATAACAAATGGCAAATTCCTGAAGAACGCTTTCAAAGTAACCACTGTCTTACTACTATATCCGGCGTTACTTGAAATTTGTAACCTAAATAAATAAATAAAGATGGTACATAAAATTACCCTTGCAAGGTAACCTCTAACTACTACAGGGAGCATAACTGGAACCAATTGCGAACTAATTTTTCTTAACTTTTATTGCAGGTGTTGCAGAAATCCTAGGACAAAGTTGCTAAATGCTTTTAAAGGCCGTTAATTTAATGCATTTTTGGTGGAATGACTTTTTTACTGCAAAAAAGTGATCTGCCCGAGTTTACTGTCATTGCTTTTAAGTAAAAGACAGAATAACAAAATTGCTCTATCCATACAGTTTAAGTAAACAGAAGAAAACAGATAATATCTAAAAGACACTAATTTATACTAAAAGCAAAAAGAGAGAACAGATCTGTACAATTTAATGGGAAAACTATGAAACTCGCTCTGTCGAACACCTAATAAACAAGCATGATGGACCTAAGCGATGGCATTGCAACCGGAAACCAATAATCTCTCCTCTAGAAAGAGAGCATTTAGAAGAAAAGGAATATCAAACAACAATAGACATCGTGCCAAAAAAAAAATCTTCTCTTGCCCGAACATCATATATCTCACTGTCCAACGCTTTTTCCAGAAGTCCTGCTCTTACTTGGCCTACAGTAGTTAGAGGTTTCAAAGAATTGGTGTAATAACAATATAAATTATGGTCAATGCACACTAGATAAAAAAGTACAAGTGAAAGTACAATACTTATTGTTAATAGTTACCTTCTGTCCAATGCATATGCCGTGAACACTACTAGAGGTCCTTGGAATAAGAACAGCTGTGAAATTTATTGAATTATTTAAAAAAGTGCTGTTTATTGAATAAAGTTATAATATATCAAAGAAATAGTGTTATTTAAATTTATAACAGAAAAAAGCATTTGAAATCCAATAGGGTATATAAAAACAACTTCTTTTATTAATGACCAAAGTATAGCCCACGGCTATAGTTAGCCATCTTTCTGCCAGCTGTTAAAATTCCTTGCTGATACCATTCTTTGAATTTGGAATCAAAATGTCCTGCACACCTACTTCAAATTCGTGAAGTTACTAAATCTAACTATAGGGTGGATGGACAAACAAATTCAATGCCATTAAGTTCAATTTTTTCTTTAGTGTGTGGCCGAGCGTTATTCTTTTCAACTGACCAAGGCTGGATACCACTAGGCAATTTTCGATTACATTTCATCTAGTTGTTAGCAGTAAAGGTCGGAATTCATGGAAAGTACACTGGAAACGAATTCGTGATTAATTACTCCGTCATAGTTCCAGAAATCGCACATCAACTTTTTTTTAAATTGCCCTCTTGCACAAACCGGAAATATTGTTTGACCGCACTCGAACCATCAACCACCTGTGTCAGGATTTCATCAGAAAATCCACTTCTCATCATATGTCACTATTCTTTCGTAAGGAGAGATGTGATCCATGTAAGATGGATTTTTTTTTTTTTAAGAGAAGTTGGAAGTATCCATTCCCCTGGTAGCCTGTTTAGGTGTAAGTTCATTCGACACTATCCTAAGTCTTCTTTTTACCTTCAGAGATTGTTGTAATTGTCGTGGTTAGTTCCGCAGAGCTGGAAAGCATCAGAGATATTTTCCGTGATATTTTCCTACTTCTTTTGGTGGTCATCGATATTTTTGTCAAAAAAGTTCGATAACACAGACTTGCACAGAACAAATTCAGTTAATACACTGGTTTTTTAAGTGTTTTTGTTATCTCCTTTTTACTTTTCTAATAGTATGGAGATGGCGGTTAATGGTGTCTATAGAATGCCAGTTCTGCAGCAAATGCACGAATACATTTGGCTGGATTTGCTTTGACAATTTCCCGTAAAGCTTCAACAAAGTCACATGATGGCTGTCCTGAACCTGTCTTTCTTTCTAAGGACATATCATCACTATTAAATTTTTGAAACCCCGGGCATTTCCCCCTTTACTTTCACATAAAGCACGCGTAGCTTCAGCAACTCTACACTGTTTTCCCTGTAGGGACGTAAAATTATTATATATCGTAAGATAAAGTCATGGTTTCTAAAAGAGCTCGCATTTTACTGACTATTTGAAGGGAACATAAAATTTATAGAAACATTCCACAGAGTTTAAGTTTATTATACAATATCGTGTTTATAAAACTCAGCCGTATGTGGATAACTTTAAAAAAGTTCATGGAACTTCGTTAGTTAGAAAAAAGATTTTTTAATACACCCCATTGCATTCCTTACGTAATAGCTTCCTCTATTATGACCATCCACTTGGAACAATCATCACTTGGGTCCTAATTCATATTTTAATAGGGTGCATGACAAGATATTTCTTTGAAGGGCATATAGCAATTGAAAGTAAAATAAAATTTAAAATAATACATTATTCGAATAAGTAATCGGTAATAAAATGAATTGATGTTTATCGACAATTAAAGCAAATTCATACCTGAACAAACCCATATCCATAGGTGAACGAACCAGGTACGTATGAACCATTAACAAATATTCCCCAAATAAATATCACACCAATATATCCATCTATTAATTCACCAACAGCCCAAGGACCTTTAAAATTGAAATATATATATATATATATATATAAATTTATAACAGGTAAATTTATATCATATATCATATAGTACTGTAATATTATATGTACAATATAGTACTAATATTATCAATAGTATAATATATATATATATATATAGTATTGATAATGCTACACACACATATTGATACACACACACACACACATATATATATATATATATATATAATTTAGAGGCTAGGATATAAAAGACAATGTAGCATTACAAACAAAGAAGTGTTTACCTGCAGCCATATATAATGGATACAGCACTATAGGAATGAAGAATCTATCAATATTAGCAAGGATCCATAATCTTCTTACCCAACTGTTTATTTTGCCATTTTTTAAAACTGAGAACGGTTTCTTTGATGCTGAAAATATTACCAAAATAAAAACTTAGTAATCACATATGTTTGACTATAATCATGAATATAAAATATAAAAATCTTTGAGAGCAATTTCAAAAAAACTTTTGCCCAATTCCAGTTTTATCATAACTATTTTCTTAAAGTAAATTTACCTAAAAGCTTTAGATTCATAAATCTTAAAAAGCAAAGCGGTAATACTGACAATACAGTAGCAAAACCAAACAGCACTTGTAACTGTAATCAAAGTAAATAAATAACTCTATTTTGCAGAAATATTATTTATAAAAATAAAATAAACCACTGAAGTCTCCAAACTTTAACTAACGTTTCAACGTTTGTTGCAACTGAAATTTCGTACTATCAGTGCAGACAAAATGACTTTCTGAGGTCAACTCACATATAATGGATTGAATATTATACTAATGCAGTTTTACATTTGAACAATTTAAGCACACCAGTGGCCAATACGACTAAACATTTTGGAGACTTCCTACTATAAAAAATTATTAAAAAAATATGGTCTAAAATTACCGAAACACTGAAATTTAACATAAGAAGCAATCTTGGAACGATGCCAAATTTCATTGTACTCCCGTCAACTGAAAATGGTTGAGTAATCGATTTTTCACGACCCACTTCATCCAGTACAGAAACCTGAAAGAAAATTTAGGATTATGGAATATTACGTTAATTATCTGTACTGCAATAATTGAATTGTACTGTTTTATTAAATGTAAATAAAAACTAGACATGTAACATATACCTTGCATCTAATTATATACTTGCTTGGATTTGATGAAGACCAGGGCCATACTGTTGTGGATTCCATTCATGTAGATAAACATGTTCTCTATCTGATTGTAAACAATTTTTCCAAGCGCCATCATCTAATTTTATACGAACTGCGAGAATCGTATTAGGTGAGAACACTAAAATCCTCCCTCGCAATAACAAGAAATCATTATTTAGTTATCAAGGTTAATATCGACTTATAAGATTGACAAAATAAGCAAAGGGAGTCAGAGAAGAAAAGCAATCTAGGAGGAACTTATACGAGGATGGAACAACACGGCCGCCCTTACAAAATCAAAGCGTCATTGCACCTTCTCCAGAGTTCAGGGCTCTTAGCCCTGAAAGGCTCGTCGTAGATCGAAGACGGCTCAGGCTTAGATTCCTCCTTCCCCAAGAACTAGGACTCAGTGCATCCGACATACACCAACTTTACAGCCATGAAAATGAATGAGCAGAACACCGCCATTCTAAAGGAGCCACGGTTTTACCAAAACAAATCTCTTCTAGTGTCAGACGAATACCCTTAAACAGTGAATTTCATGCGCCTTTGCCCCCCGGGTAAGAGTTCAAGATCTATTCGACATCCATCTTATAACAGATTTAATGGAATTAAACTTATATAATTGACTAGTTTTTATGAAAAGAATAAGGATGAACATACATAGCAATTGAGAGTACTTTTGGAGAGAGTTATTATAAAGTCTAATCCACTTCGATCTAGAAGTTCTACTCCCTTGATGATATGGTTTGTAGATCGTGAGATCGAGGCTAAAAATGTAAGAATGTGCAGATGTGTGGATGTGTATCGGTGGCAGTACACTAGAGATGCTAAAACCCGTATGGTATGCTAAAACTTAGTATGTGGGTATCTATTACCACTGCAAACCTCTGGATAGTTATTGTTTCAGTTGTTAGTTGGAATACCTGCAGAAAGGCCAGAGTCCCTGAAGAATGAACTAATCCATTTCTTCCCAAGGATAGTATTGCCTTTGGCAAAATTATATTCTTCTTTGAAGTTCTTACCTGATATGTGTAGACCGGCCAATTGCTTCAACTGGTTCTTTGGTATGCAACTGATAAAGTGCATGTTTAGGATTTGTAACTAATATTATTGGCCATTCTCTGTGTTTTATATCAATAAAAGAAAGCAGTCCATGGTCTATTGCAGCTAATCTAAAGCTGCAAAATAAAAATGAACCAGAATTATAGAAAAATAAATACATAAATAACCACCTAAATTAAATTATAAACTAATAATCTGCATACATTCTGTTATCTTTCCAATCAGCCAGTTCTAATTCAAGAAACCCATCCTGTTGTATAGTGTACATATTTGGTACAAAGCCCAACATCGAATGAAAATGACCGCATAAATATGCCAAACTCTTTTGGCTTGAGCCAATAATTGGCCTAATCTGAAAATATTCACTAATTATTAAAAACTGAAAATAATAATTATAATTCAAAAGATAAACAGTTATCTACCCCAGGTTTATGACTAAGAATACATGATGTGGGATAATGACCAAACCATATTGTATAGTTTGCTTCATTTTCAGCCGTTTTGGACATATCGTTCAATTCTTTCATTTGATTATCTTGTACAATACCAACGAAATTAAAAGGTCTTTTCAAACCTTGTTCTGGACATGCGTCTAAACCGATAAAAGCATATCTTTCAGAACCTTGTTTTAAAATTTCTATATAAGAACGTAGATGTGATTTTCCTTGCACTGAATAACTTCGAAAGAAATTACGGTAAGAGTCAACGCCAGGCACATCAAAATTGTCTAAAATAGAAAAGTAAATTATTGGCAACAGAAAGTGGTTAGTAATTATTAAATAAAAATCAAAACTTTGTAAAGTAAAATATTTCTAACCATGATTTCCTCTTATATCTAACCACTTAACACGATGTAACGTATCACATTTATTTAACACATTTCTATATTTAATCCATTCTTCTTCAAATTGTTTTGATCCAATCATATCTTTCTGTTTAGCATCAGTCAAATCACCTATAGCCACAACATAGTCGATCAATTACCTTCGAACTGACTGTACAGTACACTACAGTTATTTACCTGTAGCTAGAACCACTAATGGTTGGATTATTTTTAACGTTTGATCACAAAATTCTTGAAATTCGGTAATCCTTTCACTATCTTGGAAGATACTTAAATGAAGATCAGATATCTAGAAGATTAAAGCCTATTAATTACTTTTTTCATCAACAGAAAAAAAAAACAATTCATATATATATACCTGCATAAACCACATCAAATGTTCAGTAGAATTTCCAATAATCAGAGATTTCCTTACTTTACTACCATCTCTTTCTTTGAAAGAATCACTAACCGAAATTAAATTCGATATATTGGCAACAAACATAGATAAGACAACTATTAATATAATTGCAATGACACCCGCTTTAGTAACTTTCATTTCAATTAAAGTTAAAAAATAGAATTTATTGTTGCATAAGATTATAAAAAAACTACTGGAATGTTTTCTTAGAATACAGACTGAAACCAATGAGAAGGTTTTATTTACATCCAGTATGCTCTGATATCATGAGGACATTGATTTGATCCAACGACAGCTGAGCAGTAAATACCTATAACAAACACAATTATTTAACGGGCATATTTTTCTTTATTTTATCATTTCACCATGGATGAGCTTAATACTCAGATAAATTTAGTTAAATACCTCGATAAAGTTAACGATTTGAAATATATTGAAGAGAAAGCGCTCGCCTATAAGGCGGATTTTTTAAATTTTAATTCTGACTATTTTCCTACTCTAAAGTTTAGTTTAGTGATCAATTTTTCTTTATTGGCAGAAATTGTTGGTAATAAGACTTGAAATATTCCAAAGTTTTAAAGCATGCCTCTCAGAAGTTTACATAATATTGTCCAAGCTCGTTACGAATTGGCACTAAAAAGAGAGAATAATTATAATTTGTGATATTCCATGACCTTTAATTCCACAATTTTAGCTTTTAACTTTTGACATCAACTGAATTTTAATGTTATTTAAATACATAGAACAAAATCAACGGGGGTCTTTATAAACTTTCTTCACGTCTTCCATATTAATATTTGCTATATAATTCCAGGAGATTTTGCTGAAATGATTATAAATGAGCCAGAGGAAGCTCACAGACTGTTGCACCAATTAATTATTATATGCATTAAAGTGTTAGTAAATTGGGACTTGGAAGAAAATATGGTTCACCTTAATTTGAGACTAGACGCGATTCCCGATGCACCACAATTGAGATTTTACCGTATACCACAGAATGGTCTCTTTAATATCCAAGGAATACTTTTTAGCCGCTCAACGCCTTCAAAATATTTGTAAGATTATGATTT